>VURO01050189.1:168136-193325 GCA_015108175.1 Pelvicachromis taeniatus | reverse complement strand
TTTTGTCCCAGATCAGCCCTGTGCCTGGCGGGACTGTACATTGAGGACATTTACCTTTTCGGAACCTTGATAACAGGGCTTTTGCTTATTGGAGCCGGCTTAGCCCTGGGTTATCTCAAATTGAAGAAAGTGGTCAGTGCTGTTCAGGCGCCCACTAGCCCAGCCGCAGGAGTGGAGTCGGTGGGGAGAGCGGTGAGCAATCAGTCAGTGGTTCTGGACCACAAGATGGATTCCACCAGGGAGAAGCTGACCAGTCTGATGGACGCTCAGTGTGTTCTCATCGAGCGCACTACAGATTAGGGCTGGGCAAAACGATTATTCTCCGAATCGATGAATCTAGTGATTAATTTTTCGATGCATCGATGAATCTAATGATATATGTTACTGCTAAGCAGCTTAAATGAGTTTTGCATTTACGGAGGTTGGGTGTTTATCTCTGAGTGTATGTCTACGTGGGGGGTGTCTGGATGAATTAAAGGGTAAAAATCAGCGTTAGTGAAAAAAGTTGAAAACTTGCGGTGGTTTTATGATCGGCCATTTCCACCTTACAAAGCCGGCAAAGACTGAATCACTTCCTTTTCGTAGAACTGCGTGTTTGGGGGGCGTGGTTGTTACCGCTGCTCGCTGCCACCATGTGTTTTTTTTTTAAAGTGACAAGGCATCGACGCAAATTTAATCGATTACGTCGACGCGTTGTCCCAGCCCTACTACAGATACCATCAATGAGTGACTGTCGGGCTTGGTGGGCACTCAGTTGGCGCGTTTGGAATGCAGCATGGATACCATACTAGAGAAACTCACGGCTATCCAGCGTGAAATTGAGAGACCGGCTGACCAGTGATGGACAATAGTGGAACTGGGAAAATAGTGCAGTTTTTACACGAAATGAAAAATGACCTGATCTACTGTACTCAGACAGGTGTCTGGAGTCCTGTAGGAGTAGAGTATTTTTTTTCCCTTCACCTCTCCTTGATGTTGTGTATTCTGTGTTTCATTTGAAAATTTCCCCTTGCGGGACGATTAAATGATTTTCTATTCAATTCAATTCAATTTCCATGAGCTGAACGTAAAGATCTGAAAATGTCAGTACATACACAAAAGACCCATGACTCTCAAATATTGCCCTCAAATGTGTCTACGTGTGTGTTAGTGAGCACTTCTCCTGTGCCGAGATAATTCATCCCACCTCACAGGTGTGGCATGTCAAGGTGCTGATTAGACAGCATGAATATTGCACAGGTGTAGCTTAGACTGCCCACAATAAAAGGCCACCTTGAAATGTGCAGTTTGATCAAACAGCACAATGCCACAGATGTCGCAACCTTTGAGGGAGCGTGCAATTGGCATGCTGCCTGCATTAATGTCTACCAGAGCTGTTGCCCGTGAAATTAATGTTCATCCCTCTACCATAAGCATCTCCAAAGGTGTTTCAGAGAATTTGGCAGTACATCCAAGCGGCCTCACAACCGCAGACCTCGTGTAACCACACCAAAAAAGAAGCTTTTTGTACAATTAATATTTAAATTGGATTTTCAAAATTGAGTTGTCCCACCGATAGTTACTTGGATTTCTGACATCATTATGTAAACATGCCAATGCTCAGAATAAATCTAGTTCTGCAGTAAAATAGTACAAAGCACAAATTAATTGCTGTCTACTTGTTATTCTTAATTTTATTTTAATTTTGTATTAATATATTTTCCTTGTTGACAGATTGTTGTTGTGAGAAGCAGTGCTTTACTTCTTGTTGTGTTCCACAGGGATGCCAGTTTGGTTTTTCATGAAGATTGCCCCAATCCGAAATGAGCAGGACAAAGTTGTCCTCTTTCTCTGCACTTTCAGTGACATCACTGCCTTCAAGCAACCAATTGAGGATGAATCTTCTAAAGGTGGGTTGGTTCCAAAGTGTGGATAATCTTGACATAGAGACAAAAGACAAACACAGAAAAGACTAAAGGAACAGAATAGGAGCACACAGCTGGATTAACCTAAGGATATAAGAAACAGAAACTCAAAACTAAGGACTTGAAATAACAACATCAAAGGAAATGGTACCAGGTGTAGGGAAAATGATTATTCATGATTATTGATCAACAACCACTGATCAATGACATGCCGTGAGTACCATTCACAGACAGTTGGGGAATGGCAGCAATCGCAGCATTGCAGTATAGTGTATATAGTATAGTATATTTTATAGTTGTAGGAGCCATATTGGATTTTAATGATCACTGGGGTTTTAGTTGTTTGGTTGTTATGGTGATGTGTAACTGGAGTCACGTGGGTGCTAGCGGTGACATTAAGAGGGCGTTGTCAGTCTGTCATTCACGAGTTTGATTTTGACAGAGAGGAGGGCTGGGTAGCCGTAGTTTTTGTTGACCGCTGCACAATGAGTTTTCCCTTGTTGCATTAGAGCCTGTGAAGTTTTAAGAGTCTGAATTGAAAGCCGATTATTTTACTCTGTAAACTCTCCAAGCACTACAATAAACAAGGAAGCAATTTCACCTCTCGCATTATTGCGTAAAGTTGACAGCGCGTCAGACAAATAGATAGGCTTCATCCCCGGCCTCTAGCGACTGTGGAAGTCGCTACACTACTCTTGGTCATGTTTCTTCTTTCGGAGGTTTTGCTTGGCACATTGCCCTTCTCCCATGAATGGGTGTTTTGTGGCGTAAACAGCTGGCCATCAACATAATGTAAAAGATAGATGATAGATCAGACCTGGTCTCTTCCTCCTGTTGTTGCATGGTCTAGGTGTAATGCTCACATGTCTTGTAGGAGCTTTTAGGCATGGACAAGGATCACCTTCACACAGGAAACTGCAGCGGACTGTGTTCTGACACATCACATTACATTGGGCTACTTCTTCTTTTCTGTATGTGATTGGACCACACAGGCCAGCCATCACTCCACATCAATCGTTGTCCTTCATTTGACAACCTTTCTGAAGCTACTAACTTCACCCCACAAGACCTGTCATTTTGGAGTTGCTCTGAGCAGTCGTCTAGCCATCACAATTTGGCCTTTTGTCAGAGTTGCCTGAACCCTTACACATATCCATTTTCTCCTGTCTCCAACACAAACTTGAAATCCTGTCTGGTTGCTTGCTGCTTATTACATTCCAAGCCTGAAAGGTATCATTGTTATAAGATCAGTGTTATTAATTTCACATGCCATTAGTTTTAATGTGGCGTGATTGACGATTATCTCACCTCGACTGAAAAATCCACAGGATTTCCCTCCGTCAGCTAATGGACAGGGCTGGACGTGGCATGTGGGGATTTATCTGATATGCAGAAAACAGTAGAAAATGCTTTATTTAAGTCGATACTGTCAGATAGTTAAATGCACAGGATACAACTGTGTATCAGCTTTTATTTAACAGGAAAAAACGTTTAGCCAGTCTTTCATATGAAAAAATGTAAACTGGTGTTAAGTTTTATTTTTGAGAATATGATCTTGCCAGTATCTGTCTCACTGAGGCTGTGTTGTCTTCCCAGTATGACAGAACTGACGGGTGAGTGAGAGGAGAACATTGTGATAGCACTAAATCATTATTTCATACTGCATGCTGTCAAAAGTGCTTTGAGATGCAAAATAGTGGTGGCTGGGACAAATCGTTGGGAGATGAAGTTATTTGAAGTCTTTGTCATGTGTTTACCCAGAGAACATATAATACAGTTGGATTATACTTCACCATTGAGTCAGTATAAAGCTTGCTGTAAATGGAATGTGTATGAATCACTGGTACAGTAGTCACATTTGTTTTAGAACTAAGGACTGCTGCTTGGAACCAGAGCCATATTAATGTTGCACACGGTTTGAGCTGTTACAGCGAAACAAACACTGGCATTAGCTGCATTGAGGCGTTAAGCAAATATCACAGTAAAGTACTCGCATCTTGGCAACAAGGTTGCATATGGTGTCCATCACAAGTAGTTATTACCCTCTAGCTGCACACACTCAACCTGACACCGCATGCAGCATCCTCTCTCACTGACCTTTTAGCTGAGCAACAACAACCCTTTCAGCCCTCCCCCAGCTCTTGTGCTTTCTCCCTCTTCTGTCTTCTCAGTGTGCATAACCTTACCATCATTGTACATCCTCATCAAGCCCTTCTTCTCAATGCGCCCTCCCCCTCCTTGACTTCAGTCAAACCCTCTCAATTCAGCATTGATCACTGGTTCACCTCTGCTGCCTCTTTTGCCTGGTCGACTGTTTAATGCTTCAGTGGTATTATAAATGGTTTGCAAAGACTTTACTTACAATATTTGGACCTATAGACACACTTCAAAGCTTGATAAGTGTTTTTCTTATCCAAACCTCTAAGGATGTTGTTAGAGAAGAGTTTGTATAGTTATCTTTAAAGAGGTTTTAGTATTCTTGTGGTGTGTACCAGTTCGACATATGAACACATACAGTATGAAATATTTAGGAAGGTTACTCAGAAACATTTGGTTGGTTGGTTTGTTTCTTTCTTTGTTTCTTGGCTCATTATTTCTCAGCAGATGACCGCCACTCCCTGAGCCTGGTTCTGCTGGAGGTTTCTTCCTGTTATAAACTAGTTTTTCCTTCCCACTGTCGCCAAAGTGCTTGCTCATAGGGGGTCATATGATTGTTGGGTTACGCTTTATACCTTACAAAATAAAGTACCTTGAGGTGACTGTTGTTGTGATTTGGTGCTATATAAATAAAATGTAATTGAATTATTGATTTTGATGCATTTAACACCTGCGTTGTGCGCTATAAGCAGGGCCCCATTGTGTATGCCAGTGTTTCATGTGTTTGTAACAATCAGTTCTTCAGACAGTAGTCAGCAAACCATTCTAATGAAACCAAACCAACTGTCAACAGAGACTGATGTGCAGTTCTCAGTGTGTGCAGTTGTGAGACAGTTGTGCCTTTTTTTTCTTTTCTTTTTTTGCTGTAATTCCTTGTGCACATGGCTTCGTTTACCCCTGACGTGAATGAACCAAACATAGGTACTAGCTTGTGTGTAGATTGTAGGTTATCTTGTAAACTGTAGGCCTTTGAGGGACAAGCCTCCTCTCTGTGGCGTCTTCTCAGACCATGAAAAGGTGTCTAGTCAGTCGAAGTGATGGATTACAGTAACCTGTGAGAGTGTAGCAAACCACAACGGAGAGCAGGCCACTGGGACAGGGCTGGACTAAAAATTAGCCGGTCCGTTTGCTTTACAGCCACGTCCATGTAACTGTATGTGCTGTATAATTCCGTCTAACACAAGAGAAAATCAGAGGGTAAATTTTGAGGCAGTGGTTTGTGCTTTATTATATTATTAGTTCTTTCTAACCTGCTAAAATTCTGTTGCGTCTCTTCCATTTATCTGTCTGCTCAATTTTCTCGTGTTTCTCCTGCTTTCCTTTGTGTGCACTTTCAAAAATACATAGAATGTTTTTTAGTCATTTGTGTTGTATGATTTCCCAAATGATTTCCACAAAAGATCCTGCAAAAGCTGCTCCATCCATCCTCTTCCTATGCTTCCTTAGCCTCAGGTTCACTGGCTTATTATATGTGCATAAAATGCAATCACTTGCACTGTTCATAAATGCTTTGATATCCTCTGATATCATGTATTTACTGTAATCTGGAAATCACAAATAGCTTATCTAGAGAGTTGTTTCTAATTCATTTGCATAAAATGTTCTATTGTGATAAACAGTGCGATTCAGTAGCACAGCAGGCAGCCGAGGGGATTGCAAAATGATTTCACTCCTGCTAAGTTTTAAAAGATACAGAGAAATTAACAGATTTAAGCCAAAAATAACCAAGACTTTCCATTGTATTCCTTTTAGATAAGTTACAACATGTCACATTAGGTTATTTCTGCACTGCACCTGTTCTCCTTTCTCTGTCCTCCCTGCTCCATCAGCCGCTCGTGGACCGAAAAGGTCAGTTAATTTGGAAGTCTTTGTTGCATCTGCCAACAAAGCGTTTTCGTGCTATCGCAGCTTTTTCTGCTCTGCCTTTACTTTTTCTGTCCATCTCAACTGAAAAACTAGTCTAATCCGCCAACTCTAGAGGTCAAGGAATGAAACAGTTGATGTTTTGCTTTAACGGTCACATTTAAAGAAAAGGAGAGCCGGGGGAGGGATGGGTTTTTGGAGCCTGTGTGTGTAAAGGTACAAGAGATATAGGGGGGGAAATTAAAAGAAAGCGATGGTCCTGACTCTGGCTCAGGGACATAAAGTTTGTTTGCAGCTCTTCAGTTTGCTGCATGCAAGTACAAGGAGTTCTGACAGCAGGGGATTATGAGCTGATAAAGCTTTTTAGCCAAAAGAAAACTCTGACTTTGGATCGTTATGTTTTCACAACTAAACTTCCTTCCCCTAACTTTTTTTTTTCTTTGTCTATAACATGCTACAGTCTATTGTTGTGCTTATAATAACTAGACAATGTAACTGTTAGCAATATATTGTTTATTATTACCAAACCAAGGCTTTAAACTGTGTCCAACTCAGGCTACAGTTAAATTTCACAATTCCCCATTAACTAGTTATTAGAATGCATAGCCAGTTGGCTCTTTATTAGATATTATGAATCAGTTGTTTCACTTTTATTCCTCATGATCATACTGTACATCTGCTAGGTCATTCAGTAATTACTTGTTATTAATAGTAAGCAATGAAATTGTACATGATTACATTTTTAATATGCTTTTTTTTAGTATAGACTTAATAAGGTAGTAGTATCTCACGAGTAGTCAGCCTCCCCAAATAGCAGATGGTTAATTATTTTAAATAAATATGGTAAGATGTTAACTTTTACATAACACAAAAACTACAAGTGTTAATAGTCTCCAAGTAACTCAGGATTAAAGCTTCCTAGCTTTAATTCTAAGGAACTACTGCCTAGTATAAAGTTGCCTCCTCAGAACCAAGTAATAATAAAATCCTTTGTAGTGCACAACTTCTACAGTTAACAAGTTCTTTTTTTTTTTTAACACCTTAAACCCATTAAAAATATACAGGGTTTATTCCAGTTAAACAAGAAGTCATTACACGTAGAACGGTCGCCTTTAATAACCGTCCACTTCAAAGATTTTCTGAAAAGCGGTTGAAAGAGGCTGTGATTGTTAAAGGTTACGAAACAATCATTGTTTTCAGCTGACGGAGCTTTTTGTTGTGCAGGGTTATCTATGTGTGCGCACCCAATCCAGATGTTTAACGCCCATTGAATTCTCGTTATCGCTTCTCATGAGAGAAGTCATAGGAATGGTGTTTAACAGCATTAATCTACCTACAAACACCTGCCTACAGAGATTAGTAGGCAGTTATCATCCACTGTAATCGGTGCAGAGCATGTAGAAAACCAAATAGCATGTTTAAATGTTGAGGCTATAGAATGAAGAATGCCTGTTCTTGTGGTACAGCGCCCTTATGTGTGGTACAACACAAAGTAAGAGCATATATAGAACAACACGTATAAGAACATAACTTATTAATGACGACTTTCTTCCTTACTATTAAGTAGGAGGCTATTCATCAAGAATAAGGCTTTAGTGTTTCACAGTAGCAAATAATGATCCTAAATTGTTACCAAAACTTCTGAACATTGCACGTTGTTGAATGTGAAACTGCAGGAGGAGTCTACTACCGGTTTACTTTGTTTTTCAGAATGAAATGAGCCACCCTGCTGAGAAGCTTCACAGCTGCTTGTGCCGTTCTCTCGTTCATTCTTTTATCAAATCTTGTGCTGGATTGAATTCAAGGCTTTCATTAAAATTTGAGCACTTGCTTTACAATCATCAATGCAAGAGTGTTTGGTTGTTAATCGGTAAAACAAAATATTAAAAAAAAAACACGAAGCATGTGACACGTGAATCTGAAATTGTATTCACCTGTGCATTTATTAAAATAATTAGCATGTGAGGGAAAGAACAGTATTTTTTTCTGAATGCACCGTATATGTGTGCAGGATTTCAGCAGAATCAGAAGGCAGAATAGGAAACTCTGAATGTAGTGCAAAGGGTGCTGCTGGACTCTTTCGTAACAGTTGTTATTAGGAAAAAATGCTTTTGTGTTTTGATTTTACTGCCACTAGTAAAAAATATACTACTAAATCTTTTACTGGGAGTAAACACTCAAATCCTTGATCTAAGCAGTCCTGATATATCTCAGGTATCCAACCAAGTTTAGCCCCATTGCAGAGAATTCCTAGTAGATCTCTAGAAATACAGCATCCTCTGCGTTACACTGATTAGCTGGTTCACTTCTCACAGACCACCCTAATCATATTTATCATGGATGAGAAGCCGTAGCTATTGGAGATTAAATCAGTCAACATTCATCTGTGATGAATAAGTGATTTCTGCAGTGCAAGGGACCTTCCACATTAAAAGATCTGTCACTTTGGGGCCAACAGAATTTCATTTTCATGGATGGGATGGTTTGAATTTTCAGTTTCTCTAACAAAAAACTCTTGCTTAAAGAGTCTCATTAATGATATGATTAAGCGTTATATTTTTTTTAAAAAATTTTTTTAGGTCATGAGTGCTCTATTTTAAATACGACTTCACTGAAAATGTACAGCATCACCCTGAGAATTTGGTCTTTGCTTGTATTATATACAGATGCCATCTTGCTCTTTAATGTTGCTGTGATCTGGCCCTCATTACTCTCAGTCTGAACGTAGAGGCCTTTTCTGAAATGGATTTTTCATTTATGCCGTTCTATTACGCTGCATTTGCTTTTGTCAGTCTTTCTTATTTGGTGATGGGATCCTTTATTATGCTCCAATTATTTATTATCACATTTTTGCATTTCTCATAGCACCAATAGTCTTCGCTTACATTTATTTTAATGGATATTTTTATTGTACTTCATAATCCAGTTTTTATTTTTATGGTTGGCTGTAGTTTTGTTTTATTTTCATCTATAGTTTTAACTTGTCTCCATGTTTTAATACACATATGTTTTTTTTTTTTAAAAAGACACAATAAACACCTTTTCGATTAAAAGCTGAACAAAATGTTATTACTACAAAGTGATAAAAGTACTTTTAAAAAAATCATTTTCTGTCGTTTTTCAGGCAGTGTTGTTGATAATGCTTCTGTTTTTTTGTTTTGTTTTTGCTTTGTTTTTTTGTTTTTCTTGCAATGAATTTTGAAGAAAACCACTTTTCTCTGGCAAAATCCAATCAATAGTTACCACTGCTTGTATTGTTTTCATCATCACAAAGAGCAAAATTCATGCTCAAAGTAAAGTGTTTTACCTGAATTATTCTTGGGTTGTCTGTGTTTAAGTTCACACAGCAGTGACTGAGAAACATTGCAGGGGACTTTTTTGAACTGCGAACATTAAGAAATGCTGTCTACTATTTACTCTTTTGCTTCCATTATTCCCGTTAGTTAGTCCAGCCTTGTCTTTATATTTCAACTTGATGATGTCTTACACACAACTCTTTTTCTGGTCACAGACCTACCCCCTCCGGCAACGAGAGAGCGCCCTCCAGGGTGTAAGACAGTGTTTGTCGGTGGTCTGCCGGAAAATGCCACAGAGCAGCTCATCATGGAGGTCTTTGGACAGTGTGGCGATATCACGGCCATACGCAAAAGCAAGAAGAACTTCTGTCATATCAGATTTGCAGAGGAGGCAACTGTGGACAAGGCACTCTTCCTGTCCGGTAAGAGGTAGTAATTTTATTTATTGTTTAAGGTCTAACTGATAAAATTGTGCATTTTTGTAGTTAAAGTACCACTTAAAGAGCCACAAAGTGGGCGTGTGGATGTCCGGCTACTATTTGTATTTTCATTGAGAACTTCAGTGCTTTGGTAAAACGCCTACAACAAACAAACCAAACAACTGTGTCAAAAAATATCAAGACCTTTGCTGAAATGATACATTCACTGTATATACCTTGCTAGTACAATGTTTGACCCTGTTTTTGCTATGAGAACTGCCTTATTCTTTATGGCATAGATTCAATAAGGTGCTGGAAGCATTCATAAGAGAGTCTGGTCCATGTTAACATAACATGACGATATCCATCAGACAGTTGCTGCACATTTTTTCAGTTGCATCTCCTGTTCCACGAAACATTCCCAAAGGTGCTCTACTGTGTTGTGATGGGATCCCTGTGGAGACCTTTTGAGTACAGTGAACTAATTTTCATGTTGAGGACACCAGTTTGAGCTTTATGACATGGCATGTTACCTTACTCAAAGTAGCCATCAGCAGATGGGTACACTGTGGTTATAAAGGGATGGACAATGGTCAGCAACAGTACTCAGGCTGCGGTGTTGAAACGATGTACTCCCAGAAAATATCCCTCACACCATTAACACCACCGCCAGTCTGATACAAGGCAGGATAGATGATGTTTACGCCAGTTTCTGACCCTACTGTTGCCGCAGTAATCGAGAGTCACCGGACCAGGCAGAGTTTTTTTTTTTCCGGTCATCCATTGCTAAATTTTGGTGAGTCCGTGTGAATTGTAGCTTTATATTGCTGTTTTTAGCTGACAGGAGTGTCAGCTGCTGCAGTCTTCTGCTGCTGTAGCCCATCTGCTTCAAGGCTCAGTGTGTTGTGCGCTTAGAGCTGTTCTTCTACATACTTTGCTTATAGCAAGTAGTTAAATATCCAAAATGCCATAAACAAAACAAAGACCTTTTGGATATTTTTCTTTCTCTGATCATTTTCTGTAAAATCTAGAGATGGTTGCACAGGAAAATCCCAGTAGATCAGTGCATTTGTAATTCACCTTCAGCACCCAAGGTTAAACTTTGTGGCTATACCACAAAAAAGAGCAATCAATTATTAAAAATGTTTTCTTATTTTTTTATTAGACTGAGCTGAGAGCATTCTGAAATCCAAAACTGGCTTGTTTCTATTAAATCATTTAGGGAAAGAGATCTAAGAGGCAATTTCCACTCCAATAAAAAAAAGACAATGCATTTACCATTAAAGCAAAAATCATCATTGGCTTATAGGCTCCTATATTATCTTATCTTCATCATTTTTACAGCAGCTTCTAGACTACAGAGCAAACACATTGTCCCGTATTCCTGCTCTAAAAAAACCAAACCCTTGACCCAGAACACGATTCAGAAATATTCTCTACATTATTGTGTGTTCATGCAGGCAGGTGTGTATGTCTGAGTGTGTGTTTGAATGAGAAATCTGTCGATTTCATCCGCCTATACCCTTACAGTGAGATGTGGGCGTGGGGGTTCATATATTAGAGTGATGACAGAGCTGTGTAGTTCCCCCATAAATAACACCAGACACACACACACACACTGTGCAAACAGTACCTAGAAATGACAACCACTCAAGCAGCCCCAGCACACCAAGATCTCCTCATATGAAATATTGAAGCAGTAGTAGACTGGGAGCCTGAAGCAGAGAGATCAGACAGTGGAGACCCCTGAAATCACACTCATTTCTTTTTGTGTTTTTTTTAAATTTTTTCTTCTTTTCTTTTGGCATCCAACACTGTTTCACCCTCTTTTTATTTTTCCTTTGATGAGAGTGTGTTGTGTCGGTCAGTAAATCACTCTGCACATCATTACTTTGTTCAGTTAGAAAACACACTCTTGCGCATGTGTGACCGAAAACACACATTGGATGCACTCTCCGATCATTTCAAAGCAATTAAATCACAAAATGGACCAGATTTCACTTCAGTCCACAACCAGCCATTAGTGGAAATTGAGTAAGGAGGGGAGAGTGGGGATAAGTGGGAACTAGTGTGGAGAAGAGGGGGGTAATGAGGGATATTGTGGTGTTTCAGTGCCACTAGAGAAGTAATTGGCCTCTCTAAGTCTCCCTTGTGTATTCCCAAAAGGATGCAGGCCTTCTGTACTCCACAAACCCTACAGCTAATATATCTTTTTCAAACCAAGGGATCTAACAAGAAAAGGAGAGTAATGATGAGGGTATGCTAGAGGTGAATCAACACGTAGACCCCAATAAAAAGTGTCTTCACTGGATTTTGTTGTATCTAAATACACACTGTTGAAAGTAATGGAAAGTGTTTTACTGTTGGCACAGAGGAAATCCCCACTGGTGCAGACTACACATACCTTTTTAAGAGTGTCACTCCTTTCAGATGTATTGCTTTTTGGTTCAGTCAAGTGTAACTTAAATCATTCTTTCTGAGTTTTTTGAGCAGTGTAGAACGTGTAAGACTAATGGAGAGTATCCTAGACAAATGAGCATAGTTTAATAAGAAACTGATGTAAACAGGAAGTATGAATTTGACAGATGTCCGGAATTAGAAGCATTCATGCATTGCATTGCTGCAACGATCTACACGCCACAGGAGACTCTGTAACCGTGACTTTGTCAGTTAAAATGTGATGAATGTAACATGTTACCCTCTACTTTTTTTTTTTCTTTCTTTTTTTTTCTTTTTCGTGTTCTGAACTCTGAAGTAAAAAATAAAACCAGAGGCTGTGTGAGACTGGAAAACTGTAGCAGTGGTTTAGACAAAATTCTGAAAGCGGTAGGCTAACACATAACACCTGCGATCATGCTGTTACTAAGCAGGCATTTATGCACCTGCAGATTACACAGCGCATTATAAAAGCAGTGTGCACAAAGTTGTTCACGTGTATTGGTAAGTTTAGCGTTGCTCCTTCTGCATCTCTACATTAGTTTCACTTAAGCACCTCCTTCTTCATTCGACCATTATTTCTGTTTTATTTACAATTTCCGTTTCATTCTTAGGTTATCGTATCCGTTTGGGTTCAAGCACAGACAAAAAAGACACTGGACGCCTCCACGTCGACTTCGCACAGGCCAGAGATGACCTCTACGAGTGGGAATGTCACCAGCGCATGTTGGCCAGAGAGGAGCGTCACAGGCGCAAGATGGAAGAAGATCGCCTCCGGCCGCCATCCCCTCCTCCCATTGTCCACTACTCTGAGCACGAGTGCGGTCAGCTGGGAGACAAGATCAAAGGTAGACATGGATGCTGGCAGTGTGTGAATTATGTACAATGAAAAGCATGCAGGATATGAGAGCATAAACATAAGGAACACAGCTTGGCAGAAGAGGAGAACCTGTCGCACGTATGGAAGAAATTCATTTACATCTGTCAGATTGTTATTGAGAGAATACAAAAATAGGTCTCATGGCTCTGTCTTTATTCATGCAATCCAAAAGCTGACAAGGTAGACAATAAGGCATGACAGCGGTTGAGTACTGCGAGTATGTGTGCTTGCTGGGTTTTCCCAGTGTAGGACATTACAGGAACAGCCATAAACTGCAGCCGGTAAATCTGAGAAAGTAATTCTGATGTTCTGACAAATTTGCTTTCAAAAGACGTTACGAAACGGCTGTTAAACACAGTATATCAGTTTACTCTCCCCTCAGCAAATGCTTCTCTCTTATCTTGTCCTTTCTCTTCTACTCCCCTCTCTCTGCACTCTCCTCCCTGCTCATCCTCTCTATTTTTTTTCTTCTCGGCTCTTTCTCCCGTTCTCAGCTTTCTGTCGAGTTTCTGGCTGAATAAACTTGTTTCACTAATGAGCAGTGACACTTCCAGGTCTCAGTCACAGTTGCCTAATAACAAAATGGCTGTGACTTTGTGCCTCTCAACCATCTGCGCGAGTCTTTTTCAGCTCTCCCTTCCCCAGCCTTTGGTGCGAAGAACTCCAACACTGTGCTGTTCTAGCCAAGGATTTGTTTCTGATCACTTTGGGCTGCTGTTGTGAAAAACTTTTATCCCAACTATTGCTTCAGATTTACGGTTTTTCTCCCCAAAGGGGAAAGAGGATTTAGCCGTTTCTCCCAGCCAGTTATATAACTCAAATCCTGCTTTTAATGACAAGACACCTATAGAGGAACTTTTAACCAAGATCCCCTATAAATGGGTTTCAGCCCCCCACTTTTTTTAAAAACCTTCTCCCTGCCCTTAGCTGTTATTGAAGTCCACAAAGTTGTTTGTTTCCAAATATATGTGTGTCATCATATGTTGTTTTTTTTTCTTTCATCCAGAGGCACTTTCATGTTTTTAGTGTTTCCTTTCTCTTATTAACCCTGCTTTTATTTTGTATACGTTCAGTACAGGAGAACATGTTTTTAATATTACAATATTACCTGCGTTTCACAGTTTATTATATGAAACATTTGTTACTAACCAGAAAGCAGAGCATAATTTTCAGCCTTGTGGGATTATGGGTGAGAAGTCTCTGCTTTATAATCATGCTTGGTGTTTGGTACACTTCTCTCCTACTTCCCACCTTTGTGTCGTGAGACTGTACAGGGTACAGCACGTCTTTTCTTTTCTGTGTCAATCCTGACTCTTTCTCTTTCTTGCCCAGACGACGGCAAATTTGCTGAAGCGGTTCGTGTACTCCTGACGTGGCTTGAACGAGGCGAAGTTAACCGCAGAAACGCCAACAACTTCTACTCCATGATCCAGTCCTCCAATAGCCACATCCGCCGGCTGATGAGCGAGAAGAGTCAGCATGAAAAAGAGATGGAAGAAGCCAAAGACAAGTTCAAGACTGCCCTAGCTGGCATACTCGCTCAATGTGAGTTACGGCAGTCTCTCTCTCTCTCTCTCTCTCTCACACACACACACACGCATATTTCAATATTTACACTGAATATACTGTAAGTAAGCTCCTTATTGTGCAATACAGGAAGAGGATATAATGGCATGAGTCAAATCTTTTTTGGTTTAGTGTAAGTTTTAGGATAGCACACCCACATTGACTGTAAATAGTTTATAAGCTAGGCAAAGACACCAAGAATCCAAATCAAGCCTGCATCCTGGACAACTGTAATCCACTAAACAGTAAGTATGACATTGTTCACCGACTCTCACATGATGCACAGACCGTGTGCTTGCACACAAATATAACTACTGACCCACACACTGCGGATTTAAGGTTAAGTTTAAAAGTGTCATAGCAGCCTTCTTGTCTTGTACTAAATTGTAGTTGGGTGGATGGCTTAAAGGTAAGTTTGATTTCTTTCCTAACAATGAAAATGTTCTCTGTAAGGCTCCTGCTCCCATTTTGTTGCTTCTGTAATACAAAATAAAATTTAAAAAAATCAGATGAATAAAAAGGTTGATATTGTTGTTGGAAGAAAACACAGGGGTTGCCAGATGAATGTAGTAACACGCTTTCTGCAAGAATACACTGGAGAGCAAACGTGTACAGGGAGTGCATGCTTTGCACATTTATGCTGATAAAAAGCCAAAAGCAAAGTAAAATGGAGAAATCCACCTTTGAGAGATTCAGCTCTTCAGCTGCTGATTTACACTAAAGTCTGCAACACTTTGTCACCACATGCATGTTAAATGCAACGTAACGTCATTAGAGACGGTCATTAGTTTGCAACTGTTTCGTTTTTGTTTATTATATAAATAATGCACATGGAAAACGCAGACGGTGGGTATATATTTCTTTGTATAAACCAGAAAGATAGGCAGACCTGTTTTTTGTGTTGGCCATTCTCATTTATTTCAGCCAAACATTAATTCTTAGCGTTTTTCTGATACTGTAACTCAGCCGGTGGGGGAGACTTTAGTTGTCAGAACCGCTAAAGTCTGTCTGGTTTACTACTTGCCAGCCACAAATTGTAGTTTGTGAAGGTATATGTCACCTTACAGGGTCTCTTATCCCAAATTAAAAAAAACAAAAACATGTTCACTTAATCTTTAGTGGTGTCTATTCTTGTATACAGTGTCATTTCATATGCCCAGGTTTTGAGATACTGGCTTCTGCTGTTACCGCACTAGATTTGAAGTTGTGGTACTCAAAGCCCTGGGAAAAAAAACAGACTCAAAAGCATATTGCCTTTCCAGAAACTCCAGATAATCGACAGTGAAGAGGTTGTGTTTGACCGACTTTCTGCCGTGTTGAAAAAGAGTAGTATACAAAATGTATAAATATTTCCATATATGCTCACAGGCCTGAAAGCCTGTCTGAACATGTGCCTCTCTTCTTTGCCCTGACCATCGATTGGATCCATCAAATTACAGGGTGCTGGGAAGATGATATTGATCCTTGAACTGTGCTATCTCTCACCACTCTGCAAACACACACAAGGACGCACACACCAACGCGCGCTTAACTGGAGGTCTTATTGACTCCCCTTTGCGTGAATTAGGGCTTCTGAGATACACAGACCACCCATGACCACCTGCATGACAACAGGCAGGTAGCTGGTGGTGGAAAATCACTCAGTTGATGTACTGCACATAAGATAAAATCTGACACAGAATATATTTAGACCCAGAGCAGCTGTCCCCAAGCACAACGCATCCAGAGTAAATGGAGACCCTAAAGTTAAAGGTTCTGGCTTGTTGCCTCATGCTAATTAGACACGATGACCCAAAGAAACTCAAAGTCCAGACTTGAGTCTCTACCCTATAAATGACTTTGTAGTTACATTTGTGTAAAAGGTTTTAGGAGCAAGGCATGGAGCTTATGGCATCTGCGCAGTGAAAATAAATCAGGAACACTCTTACTTGAACAACTTGTTGTCCTTGGGCAAGGTTCTTAAGAGCCCACGTCTGCAGTGGAGCTGCATAGTGGTCAACGGTAGCATACTCAGAGTCGGCCTCGGTTATTTTTGGCAGTTGGCAGTTGCTGAGAAAAATGTTCCTCATTAAACAATAAGTCTGCAGCCATGCTAGCAGCTCTGAGAGCTTGTACTCCTTGCCTTGTTCAAATGCTTGGATACTATAATTTCTCTTTTTTAAGTGGCATTCACTTGAGCATCCAAGATGTAATTATCACCGGAAAGCTGAAATTTTTGGGGAAACCTGTGATATGCCCAACTGGAATTTAAAAGCACCTGAACTGACAGCAAAAAATAAAATATGAGTATCAATTCAGTCAGTGTCAAGATTAAAGTCAGTATGTTAAAATTTGTTAGACGTAGTGGAGTATTTGGCTAATCGTAAGCCACTCAGTTTGATTATGCCATACCTGTTAAATGCAGAGTACCCATTAGTTTGCTTGCTTGTAGTAAGAAGCTAAGTGAAGTAGATTTCCAAATATGTGCCTGAAAACATTTCAAGATGGCAAGATGTTCTTTCAGAAGATTGCAGGGGCGTTTATCCTCCGGGGTTCATGGATAAGGGCCAAGTTTAGTGATCCAGTAGTTGTTATGTTTCAGTCGGAACTAAAATAATCAATTTGTGCTATAGAGCTGTGTTGCTAATTAAAGTCAACAGTAGACATGTGTTAAAGAGCAACAGGCTTTGCTCTGCATAATCCAGTTTGTCTCATAATTTAAGCGTGCTCTGCGGAAATTGTATAATTTATTGACGGTTTGCTTGTGGGAACTATCTGATCACTCTTCCATAAGATGATGCACTGGCATCAGCTGGTAAGTAGAACACACGCATGCATATACCACTGAACGAACACACACACACACACAGTTCTTTACATCCCTAGTTGACTCCGCTTTTTCACTCCTCTGCTCCTTCCCAACTGTCCTCTTTCTCTTTCTCTCTCTCTCTCTTTCTGTCTTTGGGTGGTCACTGGTCCTTCCCTGCATCCTGCTACAGTTGAACAGATTGTGTCTGTATTCCAAGCTGCTTCCAAACAAAAGGCATGGGACCATTTCTCCAAAGCTCAGCGCAAGAATCTGGACATGTGGCGCAAACAAGCAGAGGTTGGTACATTTTGATTTAACTCTGTCAATCACATAATTTATGGAAAAATTAGTCATTATCCCATTTTGTTTTACGCTTTCTCAATGTAAAGCTCTTTCAAATGTTGTTTGATACCCAAGAGGTGATGATAATAATAATAATAATAATAATAATAAAGAAATAATAGGAAAGAGCTGAGCCTTCGTAATAGTAAGTACTTTGGCTGAAGCGAGGCTGCAGAACAGGTGCCTTCGCAATCGAGCCATTGCGAGATCCAGACACAGACTGAGGTCCAGACCTCTGCCCTTTCCTCCTCCACTCCTTCCTCCAGCCTTGCCTCCCCCATGAAGAGATACAAGGTGCTTGGTGAGTCTGTTTCTTCCACCTCTAAGTGTCTTCTGGACGCAGGTAAATCTGTACAAGCCTTTCCTGCCCTCTTCACCAATAAATTAGAAGGTGTTGTTTTTTGGGGGGCTTTTTTCTTTCTCTCAAGTAAATGATTGAGGAACATATATTGAGCGCTAAAAGCATATTCATTTTCAAGTCTAACAGCACTTTTGTCATCTGCTGTCTGCTTGCTATTTTCTCTCTCTGCCAAATGGAACATTAATTGACATGATGATGGGTTGTATGTAATGGAGGGTCTGGCATGTGTTACAGTCCTGGGTCTAATGGACCATATATGAGCATATCTGATTGGTAAGTTTCTTTGAACCATAGTATGAAAAACAGCTGTTTTAAGACGCAAGTTAAAGCCCAGTTAAGAGGCTCATTAATAACAAAATATGTCATAGCAGAAGCAGCAGTCAACTTGTGCAAAAACTTCACATTGAAGGTAGGTGGTGGTGCAAATCAGAAATGTTGCTCCAATTATTAGAGGTACTGCAGAATTATGAACATGGAGATTGTGTTTATAATGACTCACGTTAAGGCCTCTTAGTACACAGCTTGATGATTAAGTAGAAAGCAGAATGATGCATATTTAATTGCCCATGCTGCCATCAGAAAAGACCCTTTTGTGTTATTGTCATTCCTCACTCAGTCCTTGAGCAATTTGCTCACTGGCGAATTATCCTTTTATACATATATAAACATACTGTTAAATATCGAAAGTTTTCAAATGTGTTATGTGGTTAACAGTGTTTACATCAGGCCTTGGGGGTTTTTCCATTCTTTTCCTTCCTTGCATACATTAGGGTGTACAGTATGACCCTAAATGCAAACAAAAGAGACCACTGTGGGTGGACACGGCTACTAAATATGTCCTGATACAAGGAAACATCCCTCTTTAAAACACCCTTCGAAGTGTTTTCTCTTCAGGCTGTTTTACACTTACAATTGCTGAGAAGACACTTAGGACACTTCATGACATTGTGTACTTGTCTCAAAGTGAGAGATAAGTGAAGTAATTTCAACTCTAGCTCTTGGGTTAGCATAAACCCGAGTTGAGTCTTTATCTCTGACTGTTAGGGTTCAGGAAAATGGCCTGCGGAAAAGTGATCGTAAGTAGCGAGGTCACATGCAACTGGTAGGCATCTTCAAGTATAGATTAACCTAATAAATCACTGTGCCCTTACTCCCTGTACATTCAAACACTGAAGTATTTTAGCATCTGGCAGCTCATTGCTTTGGATCAGTCTTGCACTTCAGCATATAACCTGCAGCACCGGGGAAAAAAAACTCTTCTAAAAGTTATTAAATAAATAAGGAACAATTACTCACATTAGGTATTAAATAAAATCAACCTGTAAGGAGGCAGTGCTCCTTTATGCTCAACTGAATGCTTACAATTCCAAAAAGTGCACTTGCATTTTATGATTTGGCTTGGAGTAGCTTATAAGAAACACGCCTTTATTGCTGGTCTGGTACAGTGCACTCAGCTTGCGTGAGCTGGAAGCTGTTACCTTTAGTTATATATGGACTTGTAACAAGAGCTGTAAAAGGCAACTACACATTGTGTGTGAAGGTCAAACCAAAATAATGGGTTTAAACAGTCAAAAACTGCATGTGGCTGTAAAGGTGGATGCTACGACTTTAACATAGTGCCATTAAAGCTGATAATTCCTTTATATTACATTACTATCAAAATAATGGCACATTTGGTTTTACTTTGTGCATACCTATCTGTCTTAGTGGCTGTAGTGCTTGCAGCCACTGTCCCGTGTATAGAGAATAGGTAAGTAAGTGTGTTTGTTTGGGGACAGTTTAACATCAGAGAGAGCCAGTATCACTCTGTGGCCTAAAGGCGAATAATAGAGGAACGGGCAGCGCTGTTGAGGAGCTGCAGCTCACAGGCAGAATCAGACAACAGCTGTCTCTCTCCATCACTGTTTTTATGTGGTGTGCTTGTGTATATGCAGTGGATGTGTGCTTGTACACAGAGGGTTGTGTGTCCACATGAGCTTGTGTGTTTAGAGTACCTGTTTGACCTGTGCCACAGGCTCAGGCGGATAACTTCAGCTGACAGATGGTTTTAAATGTATTTACTCTTGGGCTGCTTTTTGCTCCCTCTCTGTTTTAGAAATTGTTTTTAATCTGTTATTTCATTGATTTAGAACTCTTTATCTACTGATGGTGTTTGTACACACAGAACTCGCCATATGTGTCTATCTGTATGTATTTCAGTAAATACTTGTTTTTATTTTTCACGGTCTTTATTTCATTGATTGCCTATGAGACACCCTGTTGATAATGTGTCCTTGTCTGTGTAGTTGTGTGTAATACATAAAGAGAATATCATGCTTTGAAAAAAAATCCTCTGAAAGGCACTAAAGGCTCAGAGGCTTGTTAACTGGTGGCTTGTATGTTTTGCTGCTGTACTAAAACACAAGTCACATATTTAATGATTTAAATAAATGAATGGAGGTCAAAGCTTAAATCACTTTGAACGCTAAATACTGTAAATGAATGAAGTCGCAGGAGAGAAGGATATCATGGTGAGATGATATTGATTAATCCCTTTAGCTTCAAATGGGCTGTCTCAAAGTTCAACCTTTAAGCTGCAACAAAGGTTGAGTTCTATAGATTGTGCAGCTGTTGTAGTAAAAAAAAAATTATACTCACAAACATATGTTTGTATCCTACTTTCATTATATTTGTTAATATGTGTTGCATATATCTGTAAATCAAATCAGGACCCCTTTTTAGCATGACAAGCTAAATTATTAGGAGTAAGCTTGTCAGAGCATGTAATCGTGTATCTAATGTATCGTGTTTCCAAATTAGCTGTGCATTATATTTCTATCAGTTGAGATGTATATTTTACACTAAAATACAAGCATGTTACATAAAGATGCAGGCACAGACCAAACAATGGAGATATGGTGTGATAGTCTAAGTATTAACAGTCAACCATATGTTCTATCACGAGGATTTAATTTGTTTGTTTTGACTTTCTCTCAGCACAAACCTGGAAGGTTTTGTCTCAATTACAGCCACTCCAGTTCAGTGGTATGACCTTAATTTTTAAACCATTTTGAAACCTGTTTCTGGTTACTGGTCTCCAGATGGATGTAGTCATTAGCGATTCTGTCTGTGAGGGTGAAATGAAACGGAGAAGATTGGTATTTTACAGTTACTGCTGGTGTTTCCAGATGTGCCCTCAATTAGAATAAAACATGGGCATAAAAACCAACAGCAGGCGCAATGTGCACCGAGACACTTATCATGGTTTGTTGTTGTGAATCAGTGTGTAGTGAAATTGAGGAGCTTTGATTTCATTGACAGATGGTAGAGTTGCATTTGTATGGCTGCTTTAATGTGTAGTGGCGGTGGTGGTGGGGTGTTCTCCAAGTACAAAACTGTGAGGTCTCATTGTATATGTGCTGCCATAAACCCCATAGAAGGAACTGAGCCCTAGCTCTGATGTCATCCTTTTCATCTCTCTGCAGCTGCACTCCTTTGTTCTGTACCGATATGCGCTGCAAAGTTTTCCTTTAACGTCAACTTTGAAGGAGTTTTCTGATCAGCACCTGCTAAAATGTGCATCACCCCAGAGCCTTTGCAGTTTTGACCCGTCGCTCTTTTCACTGTGTTTTGCAGGAGATTAGAAACATGCACAACGAGCAGCTGATGGGCATCAGACGAGAGGAGGAGATGGAGATGTCTGATGATGATATGGAGGATGCCCCTGACAGCAAGGACTCGGAGGACTCAGGTATGCATATGCATCTGCAGTTCAGCATTTCTGTCATCTTGACAGGAAGTACACTGATCACAATTTCCAAAGGATCAGCACAGAGACTGTTAAATAACTGAGGGAGACAGCTCTGTTTGACTGAAACGACAGTAATCATCCCCCAAGCATCTGACATCTCTGCATGAATAAAAAAACACATTCAGACTATGTCAAGTTGCTGACAATACACACAATACCCTGAGTTAATGTTGAACATAAGTGCTGAATGTCATTCACCTCAGTCCACCCCAGTGAATGTACACATAGGAGCATGCACGTGTGCCAATCTGTCCACATCTGCCAGCTGCCATCTAATTTCAGATTGGGGTATCACTGAAGTGCCATAATCTTCTGTTTCTCCCTCAAAGGAGGCTCTTTGTGTTTGCTGAAGCAACAAAAGTTAATGATGCTGCTAATCCCTCAAACCCCATAACAATAAACCAATAATTCTATAGTAGTCATTGGTGCAACATGCAGGGAACCACATGTGAGGTCTCTTCATCGCATGTCCTGTGCCTTTTCATGTCTCAGATGTATGGTTTCTTCTTGACTCTTAATCAGCCTGATCTCTGCCTTTTGCTAATATGACAGCATCTCTAATTAGCATGCAAATGTATGTAAATGCAGTCATCACTTCAGCCCCTTCTCTTTTGCAACCTTGCTGTTTAGCTGTCATTAATTAACATTGCTGTCAAAGACCTGTCATTTCACTCAATGCTGCAGGATTGGCAGAGGTGGCAGGTGTTAATGTGACACTTTTTCGTATTTGTGTTAACAGGCTGAGCGTTACACCCCTCCACCCCCCCGCCACCCCCCTTACTCACTAACCTTTAAGCAAAGGGGCATGTTTACACGTCAACCATCCCAGCTAAAAACACCTGTGTTATGACTGCAGCCTCTTAAAAAGTGAATCGATGCGCCACATCTGACTCATGTACAGAATAGAAGGCAAAAGAGCCGCTTCTGTGCATGACTGTACACCCGAAGGTGTATGCCTACGTGCACACTCGCGGATATCTGCGGGTCGATAGCTTTGCCTGTTACGTAACAGAATCTGGCCAAGCAGTTGACATCTCCTCACGCCAAGTTGATGAGGCTCTCAGATCAATACCCATCTCACCTCAAACCTTCATTTTGCTGGGAGGAAAGAGCACACACAAACCTAGCATGGACACACACACACACACACGCCCAGCAAGAGTTCATTAACACTGCCAATGGTCCTCCATGATAGACTGCAGGCAGCACTCGTGAACACCCACACAAAACCTAACAAGACATGCTTTCATGCGCACACACACGCTCGCACAGGATGGGGCTTATCTCCCCAGTCCAGTCAGTGTATTGCACTTTCTCAGAGAGCTTCTGCTCAAGGCTTGCAGTAGAAGAGCAGAACCGATATAGTAGTGGACATCATTGGAGCTAAGCAGATCTAATGTTATAATACGTCCTCCCAATCTACTCTCTTTTACTCAATAGGTCAGGTCAAATGTCCAGCTGAGAGCTACTGGCTGAAACACTCTGGGATTATTACAGCTTTGAGTATGTTAATATACTATATGTGTTTGATCCCTGGACATGGTATATAGGAATGACAATGCTCCACCAACTTGACAGCATTGTACTGTTGGACTTTGGCCCCTTTTGTGTTAGATAAGAATGGTTGAAAAGTAGCTAAATATAATTTGCATTTGGTTACTCAGTCTGCCTCCTAAAGGGGAACTACAATGCTTGTTTGCTTGTCTTATCTATTCTGCTTAGGTTTAAGGGGGATGGGGTCAGGCACCTTTTCCAGCTGACATGAGGATACGTCCTGGACAGATCAGCAGTTTAGAATCACCAATTAGCTTTACACACACGTCTTTGGACTATTGGAGGAAGCTGATAACCCACACAGAAAGGCCACAGCTTACCAGGAGTTTTAAACCTGCAACCTTTTCTTCTGTGAGGACACTAACCACCTCTGACTTGTGCTCATTTCCAAAGTCTTGTTTTTATTTGTGGAGTCTAAAGTTGTAGCCTTGCATCATTAACAGTTCTGTCAAATCAGTATTTATTTTATACTGTGGATTAGTACAAGCGCCTCAACTTTGTTCAACCAGTCATTGGTCTGAAACAAGGTGGGGTTTTTTTGTTCCCTTCCTCCTTATTTCCGAGCTTTCCTTCAATTTGCTCCCCCTGCTAAATGCGTTTGAACAGAAGTTGTTGGGGGGCATCTTTCACAGCTAGTGCTGTTCGGCTGATGTGACCATATCAGTTTATCCAGTTTCATTGACATTTAACAGAGTCCAGAGTAGAAAATGTGCCTCTGAGTAAACATTTAGAGCAGCCTGAAGCCTGAACTTTTGGCTCACAGGGATAACTTTCATATATATTGACCTCGGTGTTTGAAACTTCTGCAGTGCTTAATGTAAGCATGCACTATTGTAACAGTATACAGAAAATAAGGAAGACCATTATGGGCAGAAATGTGCCTTTTGCTCCAAGCTTTCCTCCCTAGGTCAGTTATAAAATTTCATATAGTGAACTTGTTCATCAGTCTGGATTTGACTCAACATGTGATATGAGTCGTTGTTTTTTATTTTTGTAATATCTTGCCAAGCCACTTTCAGTCGAGTTATGAAAGGGAAGGAGCCTCTGGTTCCAATTTCAAAATGTCCTTTGAATGATATCCTCACTGTTAACCTGGAGACACAGCACTTTCCCAGTTGATCAAACATCATATATATTTTTTTTGCTATAAGCAGGGATTAAATTGGGATTTGTATGAGGTTCATAAGTGTGTTTAGTAACTGTGACTGGCAGAAAAATATTTTTTGCATACAGAGGGTCACATTTGAGTTAAAACAACTTGAAGCGTTGAATTTTAAAGATCATGCTGCAAGATGGGGTGGTGTTAAGCTGCCACTTGGGCGATAGCTTATTAATTTGTAGAATTAATAATCATGGTCCAGCCTTTCTGATAATTGCATTAAAAGGACAATTGTTTATAGACATTAAAAATGTTGTTTCACTGCTTTCAGTACTTTGTATTGAACAGTGTGCAAATGTAAGCTGGTCAAAAACCCTGCTAGCTTGCTCAACAGTGGAGCTTGAGCTTGTCAGCTATGTCTGTGAAGGTTCTCAGTCATCCAGGTCATCGTAGCCAAAGAAGCTTAGGAAAGAAAAGCATCTGGACTTCTTTAAGTTGCTTGAAGATGTTTCACCTCTCATCCAAGAAGCTTCTTCAGTTCTACGGTCAAATGGTGGAGAGTCCCAGATTTAAGCCCTATGGGAGTGCCCCCACCCCAAGAGGGATATGGGATCCCCTGTTGATCCTCTACCTAATCACATGAGCCAAGGTGTGAAAACGGGTGTAGGTCACAATCAGCCAAGGTTTCAGGTGAACTCATTGTGAAACCTAGCCCCACCCAATCATGTGATTTC
>VURO01050189.1:149991-168116 GCA_015108175.1 Pelvicachromis taeniatus | reverse complement strand
ATATGCGTGGGCGTTAAGGCGTCTGGGAAGGGATCTCAAAACTGGATTGTAGATGGCAGACAGTTGGTGTTGTAAGCCACGCCCTCTGTTCAAAGATGGTTGTTCACAGTGGACATAGATGGCTTCTTTCACTCCTCTTTCAAGTCTTCTCTGTACAAAATGTGAACATTGGTGTCCTCGAAGGAGTGACCTTTGTCCTTTAGATGCAGATGAACAGCTGAGTCTTGTCCCGTCGAGGTGGCTCTTCTTTGTTGTGCCATGTGTTTATGAAGTGGCTGTCTGGTCTCTCCAATGTAGAGGTCTGAGCATTCCTCACTACACTGTACAGAATACACTACGTTGTTAATTTTGTGTTTAAGAGTTCTGTCTTTGGGATGAACCAGTTTTTGGCTGAGTGTGTGGCTGGGTCTGAAGTTCACTGGGATGTCGTGTTTGGAGAAGACTCTCCTGAGTTTTTCTGATAAACCTGCTACAGGGGATAACAATGTTGTTGTCAGCTAGCTTATTCTAGCAATTGGCTAACTCAAGTAGATGCATATATTTAAGGAGACTTTCATAGTGGTTTACTTTCATGAAAGGAAACTACAATAAGCTTCTGTGTCCCTTTTCTGACCTATTTCTCTCCCTACCTTGAATCCATCTTCTCCTGGTATCTATTTTATCTGAATGACAAAACAGAGAGTGGATATGTAAGGTGGCTTTTAGACAAACCCACTGAGAGTACAGGCGAAGCCATACTTCATGCACACTACATTATTCACATCACTATTAAATCCAATGATTTGTTTGAAAAAATGTATTTTAGTCCTTGGCTGAATTATTAAGAGAAAGAATTATAAAGTTACATACATCGTTAAAGATAGATCTGTGAGGCTGGGTGTCCCCTGATGGCAGTGAAAAGTAAATGTGCCTGAGCTGAGACCAGCCCAATTTAAGTCCAGGCTATAACAGCGAGTTGTTGCCTGCCGTGATACTCTAGCTGGCATGATTTTCATCTTGTGAATCTGTATGTGTCTGTGTGTAGACGTGGCAAAACCTACACCAAAGGGAGCGTCTGCCTCTAGATTGTTAGCAGTTCTGAAACTTTCCAGGTGTTCAGAGAGAAGGCACGTCTCAAAAATCGATGTAGTCTGACTTGTGAACACAAAGTACTGTTTCGATAATATATTTAATTCCAAATTAGATTTTTACCAATTACTTGTGTATCAGAAACACAACATGTCGCAGGTAGCATGAGCCCATCATAACGCATTCTTCACGCTTTTCTTCAACTTTATTTCTGAGATATCAGTTTTTGTCCATTATGTCTGAACTTTTGTGCCTCAGCCATTATTGTTGGGTAGGTGAAGCCAGTCAGAGGTGCAAATCAAAGTGGCTGCAAACAAGAATGCTTCATTATAGAATGTGTGTGTTCGTGAAGTTGATCAAGGGACGGGTGGCAAGTAAATTTCATGCCTATCCAAGTGAAAGAAGTGCTCCAACTGTGAATAAAATAACAATGGGTAAAATAATGGGATATGAAACCAAGCTTTCTGGAGCTTTAATGTCAGCTGCTTTATAGATAAATACAATCTTTTTCTGTCATGCTCTGTCCTAATTCTTTTGTCATCAGTGCTCTAATAGTCACTTCCTGCTGTTGCCTGTGTGAAAGAGGAGCAATGCAACCATGACTGCACATGTCACTGTCCGCAGTGCAACCTTTACTATCTTGTTTGTTTGGTTTTTTTTTTATATATACGTCTTCAGAGAACAAACAGGTGGGGGAAAACTCAAGAGTACCATATCAGAAGTGGCAAAGTAAAACTGAGCCTCATCTGAACTAGAATTTGTATTGTTAGGGGTGTCAAATGAATAAATGGAATGACCGTGATCCGTGATAACCAGAATATTTAATTTTCTCTGTTTATTATGTAGGAGTTTCCCAAGCAGAGGCATTAAAGGAGGAGAACGACTCCCTGCGCTGCCAGCTGGACGCCTACAGGAACGAGGTGGAGCTGCTAAAACAAGAACAAGGCAAAAATCAACCAATTAGGAGCGAGGAAGACAACACTCACTCACAGCAGCTCAGCTTCCTGCAGCAGGCGCTGCAAGGCATGCAGAAGGTAATGCTTATTGTCTACACAGAAGCATACAGAGACACTATCTTGCAGCCTTCTGTCCAACAATGGGTTTAATCTCCTATTCGTTCCCGTCTGCACTGGGTACTTTGTACCAACAAGGTCGCTCGGGTTAACTCATTGAATTTTCTATGCAAGCTGAAACCTTCGCTGTCGTTTATCCATGACCCAACACTTTAAATGATAACTGAGTGCTATTTGGGAGCATGTAGAGAGTTGTCTGGAGCATCTGTGAAGAGCAGCTGAAAAATATTTCCAGTTTTACAGGAACACTTGTTCACTGTCAGAAAGGGTTTTATTTGGAACTGGAGAGCTGTGTGCTGTGATTCAAACAGCATATTCTTGGAACGAACCCAAGGCTATTAAAACCATTTCAGACCATTTAATCAAAAAAAGATATTGAAAAAACATTCTCTATTAGGATTTTAATGACATGAGCTAGGTTTGAATCTAAAAGTTGCTGAATAACTTTTTACATTTCCTACTTTAAAAAGAAACCCATCTAAGTGTTGTAAAACATTTTCATGTCACTCTTGGACGGCATACACAGGATGCACCACTTTTTACCAATCAGCTGTTGAGCTGTTGGGGGTTTTGTTGTCACCCACCCAAGATTGTGAATGCGATAACTCAAAAACGAGGCGACGTAGGATTTTCAAATTCATACCACAGGTGCATCTATTAAAAATCAAAGTGCTGTTTGAATCTCAGTGACCTCAACCCCAAGGTCAAGGTCAAGGTCTGAGGTCAAGTTTTCTGAAAGATAGGTGTATCTACTAGGAGGTTCAGGTATACCAGTATAAACGTCAGAAAGGACAGACAATGTTTTGAGGTTCAAGTCTACAAAGTTTAGTGATTTGGCTTCTAAAATTAAAAAAATAATTTGAAATCATGCAATCTCACATGCAGCATCATCTTTACATGCACCTCCAGACCCATTTTCGTTCAGCTAATGTTTTAGATCCCTACACAGAAGTGTTTTTTGTTTTTGGTCTCCTTGCACTTGTGCTTTCACCGTGCCTGCTGGGTTTCCACCTGGTTTCTAAATTGTGGAAAATTGCAGTCAGAACAGTCTGGGGACAAAGTGAAGGTGCAAAGTGACCCAGATTCCCTGGATCACCTTCCTGACCCTACATGCCTGCATGCTGGGTCATAGCCGAGGACTCAGCTCACTCCACCACTGATGATCCTCCACAAGGAGTTTGCTTCAGTTTTATGTTGTTTTTTTTTGTTTGTTTGTTTTTTTTCTTTGCACAAGTTTTAAGTAAACATGTGGTTAAAAATGGCTGCTGGGGGGAAAAAAGCAGCCACACTGAAAGCTGTCCAAAAGCAGAAAAGATCATCTTTAAGAGGTTGTATTATTTTTATGGGTTACTTTCTGGAGCCTTTTGATTACAACTAGTTCATATATATTTTCATATTGGTTTGTTTTGTTTTGTTTTTTGTTTTGTTTTTTTTTAAACAATTTTGCTGTAATTTTTTACCACTAGTTAAAGTTAACATTCTTTACCTTGAAAACAGCAGGGCAGCAAACAGTTTCACAAGGTTTAATGAGAATTTCTACAGCAAAGTGGGGGAAAATGTCAAACAAAGGCATGCATAAGTTCATTTAACTCTAATTCTGTTTCAGCAGTATAAACCGCATCTGCTGATGATGATCAAAAGGATCACTGGAATATTATCTTAACTACTAAATCTTTACCTTACAGGATAACAATCATTCTACATTTTAAATGAGCAGCCATAGGATGTCAGAAATCCTTAAATTTGCCTTTACAAAGCTAAAGATTGACTCATTCTGGGTGTCTCAGGTTATGGAAATTATGATCAATTTATGTTTAGAAGAAGAAAATCCATTAAACCCCCGCTGCTCATTTCTGCTGACGGAGAGTAATTACCTTTCCAAGTTACATGTCCTGTGGTGTGTTTATGAAAAGATTAGGTGAATGGATTAAATGAATTGGAAGGCACTGAAATGGGATACCTCTCTTTTGTCAGCGTCCACAAGTTGTACTGCGAGTCCCTCAGACTAAAAAGTAAATAAAAATATCAGCACATACTGACAACCTTGTCTTGTATTCTTGTGAATTATAGTGTAAGAGACAAAAAGCACGGAGTGATTAGGAGTGCAGACGAAAATTCTTAGCTGTAAAGACCCCCCTCCAACAAGCGCACCGCCTTTGTGTTGAAATTAACACAGCAGGTGAATCTTTTTATCTGTGTTCAGTTAGAAACTTCAGACAAATTGGACACAAATCTAGTTGTTAGCCTTCAAAGCTTTCTCAAAACTGGTTCTTCTGGTGCTCAAAGTATGAAACCCAAATGAGCATTCCTATTAAGATTCCTATTACGAGTTTTTCTTCTATATGCATGCATATTAATTTTTGACTAAAAGATCTGGAGAATAATTCCTCTTGGACACATGCAGGAGAGCAGAATTTTTCTTTCTGTAAAAATGTTTATTAATCATATAATTCACATCCATATCTAATTGCTTTTTTGTATCGAGCTGAAGTTCCAATTACCAGTATGGGGATTAGATGCTAAATATTAATGAACAAATGGCGTATTGTTCCTCTGCTTTCAGAGCAGGTTGATTATGAGGTTAGCATTGTCACGGTTAGTTAGCTCACAATGGCATTAGTGGCTTAATGTGCTCGCTTTTTTGTTTTTACAGCAACTGTTAAAAATGAGGGAAGAATTAAAGCAGCGGGAGGCCGAGCTGGAGAAGAGTTTGGAGGACAAACAACAGCTGAAGAATCAAGTGCAGAACTTGAAGGAAGGTCTCCAGAACCTGCAAAACGCACACGTAATGCAGGTAGGTGTGACAGAAATATACGCTTTCACTGGGAATATAGCGAGCGTTGCCATGGTGCGTGTCATAGGAGAGTGAGCTTATTTGTTTGTTAGAACACTAATTATTCTGCACTTTAATGGGAAAGAAATTAGTCCAAGGCCTTCAAGAAGTTTCAGTGCACAAAAGAAATTAAAGATGTAACTCATAAATAAATAAACGGGGAGAAATGTAAATGTTGCAGTAAGTAGTTTGGGGTTGAGAAAATCAGTTTGAACTAGTTTAAACCCTTTTCTAAGCGCATCAAGATCCCAAAATGGCCATATTGGGTGGGCTTTAATAATCAAGAAAAACCAGTGTGCTTGACTCCAAACAAACCAACCATTCAATGGTTGCTGGACCATATAAATATCAAACTATATATGAGAACCTTAACACTCACAATTATATGTATAAAGTATTTAATATCACAAGGCTGCAAGAAAGAAATGGATGTGCTTCAGCATGATGGATCTGCAGACTGCAATGAGATTTCTGACTTTTACTGGAGGTTTCGTTCTCATTTTCCTCTCTGGAGTAGTTATTCATTTTTTAAACCACAGTATCATCAAGTTTTTCATTTGTAAGTTTGCTCCAAAAAACGAATATTGCAGCTTTCATGTTTTAAGTAGTTCAGTAAAATGACATTTATGAATTCCCTTTGTTTATGTAATAGTAATGTGCCCTATTAAAAAACTAAAGATCTTTTTACCCGATAGTCAGGTCATTTGTGTATTCAAACATTTTTTTTCAGTTTCTGCATGCATGCATAGAAACAAATTGAGCTAGTAAATTATAGCCACACCATATCTTCCAGTTATAAGTTCCAGTTGTTTCAGCTGCTTTCAGCTCTGATCCCTTCATCTGTTGACTGAAAATCAAAGTATAATAAAATGATAATCAAAAAATAAAAACTTCTCACTTCCACCTGCTCTTAAATGATGTTTGATGGCATTTTCCCCTTGTTAATGGTAACAAACTCAATGTCATTATTCTCAATCTTAAAATAATTTTTCCTCCAAATGGCCTACAGCTTGTTGCACTAGCTGACTGTAGAGCAGAAATATGACTGTTGACGTTAATTGCACAACTAACCAGTGGGTTTCAGGCTCTATTTTGTTTATTCAGTTGCACCATTTCTGCTTGTGCTTCAACTCTGCTGCTATATCAAAGGTTTGGAAAAGAATTTAGCCCACAACACAGCTTTACCTAGATCACATCCTGGTATTCAGCTAGCCCTTCTTCATAAATTTTCATATTGTTATGGGGCCAAACTTAGATCTGCACAAGAAACTAAAATATATACAGCAGTGCACAACAACTTCAGAGAGGAAGGTGCACAGGAATCACAAGCCTTACCTGCTATAAATTTTGCCAGTGCCACTTTGAAGGTCACCATCTTGTTCACTTCTGAACTACTTTCAGTAGGAATGCTATTTTTGGCTCTCTCATAGGCAGTCCTTTTTATGTATTCTTCCTCTTTAGAATGTCAAAATGGGAATGTTTCAGCTTTATTTTCATTTTCGGGATATAGATGAAGGGGGGCAAATTTGGCAATCTAATGATCTGGGTTGTGAGTGAAGATTGTGTTTGTGCAGCCAACAAACTCCTCTGTTTTCATTGGTGCTGTGAACCAGCACACAGTGGCAGTTCCAGTTTTTTTTTAGCTGAAGTTTCTCTGTCAGACGCCTCAGGACAGTACAGTAGAAGTCCATATTAACAGTCTCACCCTGGGGAAGCAATTCACGATGCACAACCCAGTGGGGGAAAGAAATGGAATTTGTGTGAGTCTTCTCTCACCTGAAGCGCTGCCTTTAAGCCTTGGAAAGTTTGGACTCCACTGTGAATTCATACAGTATACAGTTTAAGTGATCAGAACAGACACCAGTCAGTGGTAGATAGTTTCTGGACATGGTCAAGAAGATGACCTATGAGAAAATGACATAAGCTAAAGGTAAATCAAGCAAGGCTTTTAGATTTTCATGTACCCATTCTTTAAGCTTTTAATTCAGACCTTATTCGTGTTTAAGCTGGACTATACAGAAGACTGGGCTGGCATGCCTCTAACACACCACTCCCTTGGTCAGCCAGAGTCCCATCTTTGAGTGGGTGACAGCACATTGAATCTGAATGTAGCATTGGTCCACCAAAAACAACGATCACTCTTAGCAAGGCTTGTTTTTCTTTTTAAATAACTCCCTTAAGGCGAGCTTTCCGCACGCACCCTCAACAGCACCCTGCCCAGTCGGGTACATTTAATCAGTCTCCACAGGCTTATCAATCATTATCTCTCTATCCTTACTATCATAAAATAAAAACCTGCCCTTGCTGCCTCATTATAACAATGCTGAGTATTTCAAGGCCCTTATCGTTATCCAAGTAACATACCTAGGTATAAACAGAGTTTTTAAAAGCTCTCTGCAGAACATCCATGCCAGCAAGAAGATTACTGCCAAAATAAATACCTTCAGCCTTTAGGTTGTAGCCTGTTTGTCTAACAGTAAGGCAGCGCCGGCAGCAAATCCCATCTCACTGTGCCCTCGTCTGCACCAGATAATGCCGTTTTTAAGAGTCTTTGTCTTCTGTGAGGCAGGCTGTCTAACCATCTGAACTGTATGTTCTCACAATACCCGCATGACAAAAATACCAAAGAAATTAATTCACTTTTTTAACTAGAAACACATTGAGCACAGTTGACCGAAGTCAAATGGTTTCCTCACTTTTCTTCAGCTGAGATCTTATGTCACACAGACCACCAGCCCTTACCCAGTCATGCGCTCTCAGTCCTGAACATTTTGTCCTTTGTGTGATGCATCTGCACCGGCATCACACAAAGCAGTTTTCTTTTTTTTTTCCTCACAAAGAGGCTGTAACTAACAGATCGCAGCGATATCAGAGTATGGGCACCAGATTGGGGAGATATTACCTGCCAAATAGGAGCCACGTGGTTACACCTGCTGCTTTATTAATCTACATTGCAATTTTTTGAGCACAGTCTGCTAAAGGGTGCCTAAAGATACAATTTAAAATCGATTCTTTGCTCAGTTGTCTGTGTTGACACAACACTGGCTCATCCTCTGAGTTAGGTGCCTTTTTATGCTTGAATGATTCATAGGTCAGTGTTAAGTGGTTCGGCAAACAAACAAAAGCATTCTGGACAGACTGGAATGAAAATGAGTGAAACCTTTGAAAGACCTTCAGAAAGCCTTGAGAACTATTGCTCAAGACCACTTTAAAAAAAATACAAGAAAGTCTGGCTCCTTGGAAGCACAATACAAAGAAATGAGGAGTCCAAGATTTTTTTGTACAGTACTGTCTGTAGGGCTGAACAGTGAATCTAATTTTCATTTCAGTTACATTTCAATTCAGTTTAAGCTCGCAGTGATGAGTAAAACAAGGTGATTAGGATAAAACAACTATTGTGTCACGTTGTGCTTCAAGTCCACTCTTAAAATTATTTTTATTTTATTTTTATTTATTTATTTTTTTAGTAAATTTAGTATTTTTCCAAACTTTGAGTAATTGTGGTAAATGGTCATCTGAATATTGATCATGATAAAAGGATTTTTAGCTATCCTGCCTATACCAAAACAACACATTAGTTAAATGTGCTTCTTGCACTGAGACACTTTTTCCATTTTTTTTATTGATTCATGTCAAGCTGTATTACTACACTCTGCCACTGATAAACACACAATCCTCAATCTTACAAATAATTTCAGTTTTCATGGGTCATTTTTCTCTGCTTGCTGTGTCATGTTTACTAATGTTTCAGGTGTTGTCCCATGCGCCGAGTGCTAAAGTGCTTATGTTTGTTAATGTTCCATCTCGCTCGGTATAATGAGAGAAATGGCTGTCATTAAAATGAGCCTCAGGTTAAATCGCCTATTAAATTGGATGATAATACAAACGAAAGGCTCTCAAACTATGTGGGGAGCCTCTGCGTGTGTTGTCTGTTAGCTCAGAGATAACAGGTTTCATGCAACGCGGAGCTGAATTAGTCATTTGTTAACGGATCTCTTCTTCTTCCGATCAGCTGGAATGACAGGGTTGTCGATAGCTTGTTAAGGGTGATGGGTTTGATTAGAAATGTGTCCATCCACAACTGTGAGCCCTGGGAAATATGCTAATTAAATTCTTGCATATGGGCAAACATGAATCATGAAAGACAGTCTCATTAAAGGGAGAAAGAGAAATCAATTTTGGGGTGTGGGTTTCTCCGAACATTAGCAGGCAATGTAGGATGATTTGTCATGCTGGGGACATCTCTCATGCCATCAGTTCTTCTTCACTGGTTCAGTCACTGTCCTTACTGTCAGCGAGCTGTCGCCACATATCACTTCACCGATGCAAGTACAGGTCATTGAAGCCATTAACCTTATTATTATGATCACAACAAACATCTTTATCATTTCTTTATGTGTATTTTATTGTTGTCACTAAGAGTTTTCAATTGGGATGTATCAGATGCTTTCCTTTATGAGTAAAGGGGCATTTCACTGACTTCACATATTGTAGGTTACCACTTGTGAGACATTATAAAGGATAAAACCAGGATATTTAGACTTTCAGTACCTAATAGGAGGAAAGCATTTCTCATTATGCAACTCAGTAGTTTATTTTCACTGGAAACCTCCCACATTGTAAATGTAAACTCAACATCACCCACAATTATTCCTTATAATAAAAAGCATAATTTAGAGCCATAGGTGAGGGTAGCAATCTCAAACCAATTCTAGTTCAGAACTCAGAACTGTACCAAATTGTCCTATTATTGTAATTGTATGCCTTGTAAGCTTGGCAGGTTCATCTGACAGTCTAAGTTGAGGCAATGGAGCTTTGCACCTGAGTCAAACACTAAAGTCTTTATTAAACACTGTTTTTCCGCTATGTTTGGGAACAGAGCCAGTAAAAAAGTTCAACGCCGGAAACATTTTTACACCTAAATTGTTCCAGACAGAATATTGATTATAAATCAGTAAAGAAATTGATAAAGCAATTGATGTTGTATGTAGAATCCATAACAGTCCATAATAACTTATATCTATCTCTAGCCATAAATGACTTTATTTGTAGTAACTGCTTTTCACACGATAAATGTGTTGGTGAGCTACAGTGGGTTTGATACTCTGACAGCTTTTGAATCTCCAGATTTTTATATTTGGACTCAACTTAGTAACGTAGCAGCAACGTTCTAGTCACACTCCATATGGTGGCGGTAATGCACCATTCAGTTGTTTGCCAATTGCCAATGAAATTTAAGAAGAAGACGACAGCGCGGAGGGACTTCCGGGTCGAAGGTCGCCCGGCTACTATTGGAGACCAGCGTCTATTTGTCGTGACATGTTTTCAAACCGCCGTTCATTAGAAACCGGCGTTTAAAAGAGAAAGGCTACTAATGGGAGATATATGGTATTCCCATATTTGAATTGTACACCAGCCTCTGATACACTTTGAACGGCTACAAACACTTTTGAGGACTAGCTTGTTTTGAACATTTCTACATCTTAAGTTGTACTGTTCATCTGTTAAATAGATTTTTGGGTCACTTTAATGAATTAATCACATAGCTTATGTTAAATTATGTATACATAGTCCACAAGGCTGTCCAGTTTCCCAGACATCAAGTCTTCAACCTGTTTATGCCCTTAAACCATGAATTACAAAAACCATCAGTGCACTACAATAAAAGACAGTGAAATGCATTAAATCCTTACACCTGACAAACTTTTTTTTTTTTGTTTTTTTTTAAGCTGATCATTTAGCAGGTCTGCTGTAGATTACTTTGCTGTTGATGGACTAACGTATCATTAGAGCTGTTTTATATTCCAGAGAAATCAGGACGCACACTGTTACATATTTAATAGCTGACTTGTTTGTGCCAGTTTTGACTCAGAAAGAGTTAATCACATCCATATGGAGTTTACTGTCTCAATGTTCCTTGTTTCTTCGCAATCAGCTCATTTCTGGACATTATTCTAAAAATAAACAACTTTAAGACCTCCCTCCTCCCTGTCTGCATACATTGGTGCTTGGCTTGTTTCTCAGTGTGTTATTCTTCATATGTTTCTAATGTGCCACAGCTGGAGATGTCGAAGCAAGACGACAGAAGAAGCGAGGAGAGCGCTAATCAAAGCAGCGTAAGTGGGGAAAAATGCTCAGTCCTCCTCAGTCCTCCGCGTATTGTTTTGTGTCCTCATTCTCCCTTTCTTCTTCTTTTCCTCCTCCTCCTCCTCCTGACTTTCCGCTCTCTCCTCTTCCACTGACATGACAGATCATTACGGGCCAAACCAGTTCACTGCAACCGCATTTGTCATTTAATAAATCACCCAGACACAAGTGTGCTAGGAAATAAAGGAGTCATAAAGTCAAAACGGCTTGCACATGTGCATATGTCTACACACCCACACACCAAGACACACTCACAGGGTGTTATGGATGGAGAAAAGAAAAAGGCCAGGGATCCCACACTAGAAGTGGAAATGGTACGCACCGTGCTATGTAGAACAACAAACACAGACAAAAACTCTTGTGTTATGCTGCCTTTTTTCTGCCACCTGTCAGAGATCTGAAACAAGCAGCTTGATCATTCGCCTTCCAAGTCCTCTTCCCCTCTCCCTCTATTTGTTCTTTTCAAACTTGTCTCCTCTCTTCTGTCATTGTGTATGTGCGAGACACGCTTCCCTCTATTAGAAATATAGCTGCTGGCTGAATATCCTCCCTCGCCTCATTATCCCCTTCCTCATTCATTATCCCTGTTTTCATTGTCTCTCTGGATTGACATGTTGGTGGTGAAACTTTCTGGTGTGCTCATTGCACTTATTTGTGCATGATTGTCTTTTTATCGTGTCCCTTGCATCAGCCTAAATTTGAATTTGTTTACATTATGCCAGATAAGTCAGTCAAACAGTGCCGGTGGCTGTCTGCAGACTGATTTGTGATAACCGTGTGTGTGTTTTGTACACGTGTAGGAAGCCACAGCATCAACGGTGGTGTCCTGCAGTCAGGAGAAAGAAGGTCCCACAGAGAGGAATCCACCAAGTCCTGTCCACTCTGAGAGGGAAGCTCTGCTAGTTGGTACGTTGACACTCTGGCTTTTTCCCAGCACTCTCACTGAGACATTTCTTAACCTATGAGCTGCTCAGTGGTAGGCCCGGGCCCTTCTGTGTGGAGTTTGCATCCTCTCTCCACGCTTCCTCCAGGAGCTCTGGTTTCTCATCAAAACATGCTAAGTTAATTGTCTTTTCATTGTGCCCTTGACCAAGACACAAGCTTACAGCTACATTTGATCCCCGGGTTTCTGCTCTTAATACCTTGGCGGGGTTAAATATAGAAAATTAATTTTTCTGTAGGGAGCGCTAAAGGTCATCTTCATCCTAATATCTAAGAATATTCAGAAGATACAGGGGATTAGTAACTGACAAAGGAAACCTGAATATCCTCTCAAAGTTTAGTTGTTGAATTACAAATATTTAACGCAGAAGAATATTTAACCTAAATTAAAAAATTAGATGTTTTTTTGACATGTTTGTGTGCTTCATGTGAAGCATCAAACATCAGCTCCTGGTTGCACTCAAATGCCTCTACCTCCAAAAATGTGTGTTTCTTATATGCAGAGATTATTATTATAACACACACTTTAGTCGAGCTGCCCTCAGCATTCATGGCACTGCACTTGCACTCAAAGTGTCAGAGTGCTTTGAAGACAGAAAAGAGGAAGATTTGGATAAAGATTCAGAAACACCAAACCTGACAAGTGCTTGGGGTGTTTGGATGCTGCACCAACCGCTGCATTTATGGCTCAGTCACACTAGAGTGGGGGAAAACAAGGATGACGACTTCCTTGCGACAAGTAAAAATCAAAGGTTGCATTGCATTGTTTTTCATTTTTGGTGACCAGCTGCTTTCAGCCACTTAAGTTTGAAATGTGACAGCACAGGTTGCCTGGAAGGAGGCAACGTGTCTCCAAACACTTGCGGTCTTCCTCAGACTGACTGCAGTCACACTCAGACAGATTGGCTGAGGTTTCCAAATAATGATCAACAATAATGGTTTTGTTGTTTGTTTTTTTGTCGATGTCTTGATAGACCAAAGTCACCTTGACGACAACAACTGACTCCCAAGTAGTCCCTGTCGTCAAAGTAACCGTATCAAAGGCAACAATATTGCAAGTTTGTGTCTCGGTCGCCAACCACTGTTTTCATTAGTGTGACTGTAGATTTAAAGGTTTTCTTTCTATAGAGAAAACGGCTGTTTTTGGAATTGCCTCATGGAACATTTTACGGAAACTTTTAATGTGTTGTTTATATCTATTGGGTTCTTTTTTGGGGTTTTTTCCAAGTACTTGACAGTTGTGTCAGCTTTCAGACATAATAGTTATACAATTCTTAGAAAGAAATGTGGTGTAAAATAAGAGGAATGGCAGCAGTGTCTGTTCCTTTCTGGAAATGAAAATCACCATTTGTCATCTTTTATGGTCTCATCAATGTAATGATCATGAGCTCTGACACCAACTCATTCTGGTAATCTGCACACACACACACAGACACACACACACAGAGAGTGGGTGCATATTGCTCCAGCAAACGTCTGCTGTCAGTTGGAGAACATGTTTATTGGCTGATTTTTTTTTATTTATTTTTTTTTTAAAGGTGAATAAGCATGGACAGCAAAACGATTGTAGTGGGCGAATTGTTGCAAATAAATCATCGTGAATTTTTACTTGGTGTGCTATCTAAATGCACCATTAGATTCTCAGTCGGTCTCTTAATCATTGTCAGTGGAGCCGCTCCAGACGAGCACACTGTTTGTGTTCAAGTATCGATTGACCTCCTGCAGGTGACAAAAATGAAGTCTTGGAATACTGTTTTCTCTAAAAAGCCTCAAGTGTTTATTATATTTTTGCTTCGGTGTTTGACCCAGCAGAAATCATTGTTGCTTTCACTGTATTTCTTTTTTGTTATTGTTGTTTGTTTTGTACTTTTTTTTTTTTCCTTTGCTTTTTTCAAATCATGGTACCTCAATGCTGCATAGGTGATTTGTAAACAGGGGTGGAGGATTACCTCTCTCTCTCTCCTGGCCCTGTCTGTGAGCTGATAGCAGATGGTTTGTTTGAGCTAGGGGAGAGTTGGGCTTTGATGAGAGACAACGGCATCAAAGCCACCATTAAACACTCTCTCTAATCTGCAGCCACAATGTACAAGAGGCTCTTAACAGTAGTGGGACTCTGGGAGACGCCACTCGAAGCTCAGCCAGAGGACAGGAGAAAGAGTCAGATAAAGTGGCGTTGTGAACATACTTGTGTAGTTCATCGACGTCTTAAGGGTGACAGGAGGTTTGTGACATGGCTCTGTGTTAACATCTTCCCACGATTTGTTTGTTCTACCTCAGGGATCATTTCAACGTTCCTGCACGTCCACCCATTTGGAGCCAGCATCGAGTACATCTGTTCATACCTGCAGCGTTTGGACACCAAGGTAACACACTCGCGCGAATGAAAACTTCTTCTACTGTGGATTTTATGTGACTGTACTGGCAGCATGTCCCTTTCCTGTACAGGACTGATGTATGGGCTTGTATGTCAAGGCCCTGCTGTGCTATCAACACAAGCTGTACTGCTTTTAGAGCCCTTTGACAAATACAAATATTTGTTTTCTCCCCAAGAGATAGGTGAGAGGAATGATAACATGTGTCTGTCCAAACAGATTTACGCAAAGCTGTGTTTTACCCCCTTTGGTATTTAGCAACATTTTTTGTTTGTTTTTGACTTGAACTGGGATAAACTTAGAGCTTGCTGTATTTATATTTATGGAGGGGGGTCATTAGGCATATAAATGCTTCCCTGTACGTTCAATTGTGTAAATTTTGAGAATTTATTCAATATTTATCTATCACCATTTTATGAAAAATATGTTTTTGTAACATTTTCAAATTTCTGATGTAGATTTGTTATTCATATGTTGTAACATACCTGGGTCATGTGAGTGGCCCTTCCTATATTAGATGGGTTCCTCTTAATGTTTTGTTAAATAAGCTCACAACATTTTTGCAAACTGTGGGTTTTGACAGTATTTTGAAAATGTCTCTTGGAAAAGAGACACTCCACTTTTACTGAGAAAAATGCGTAATCAATCAATCACAGTAAACATCAGACTGGGGACTGCAAAGGCCGTTTGAGTACAGTGAACTCATTGGCATGTTCAGGATACCATGCCAATGAGTTCATTGAGCTTAGGTCATTTGAGCTTTGCGAGATGGTTCATTGTTCTGCTGGAAGCAGCCATCAGAAAAATGACTAGATACGCTCAGCAATATGCACTAAGTTGCTGTCATGCGACTGATTAAAAATATTTGCGTTAGAAAGCAGTTGAAGGGGTGTACCTAATAATGTGGTGAAGTGAAAATGGTTTTCAGGAAAGTTTAACTTTGACAGGAGTCGGTTTTTTCTCACTTTTTCTATATGTGGACTTCAAACATGTCTACTCATATCTGGCTTGTTGGGACTTTTCCTGATGTGGAAACGTATTAAAAGTAGATCCTTCTTCATGTCACTTGAAACCAGACACCACCCAATCCTCAGACATCCTCAGCTTCCACTCTGTCCGCTGAGGCTATTCCATCCCCATCTTTCCGACGAGGCATTTTAGACACATTATCGCTCTTCACTGCCACTTACATGAGGCTTTCAAGATGCCAAGTTTCAGTGTCACCTCCAAAAAAGCAACACTAAGATTAATGGCCACTTCTCCTCTCAGCCCCAACAAGATGACCTTCAGGGGAAAAAAATGGCAGCCCATCCCTTTATATTCCCAGGCACTGAGCAAACATCAAACCCTTACAAATTTCAGACAACTTATAATTTAGTAGAATTAATTGGCAAAAATGCGGAAGCCTCAACCGCGTCGACATGGCTGCCCTGAGAAAAGAGTGTTCTCTGTAGCAACTCTTTAAATATGCTCATCACCAACCTGACTCATTCTCACACATGCAAAGAGTGTGACGGCCTTCTCTGATGCCTTTTGGGGATTTTTTTGTCTTGAGTGTGTTTTAATGTGAGCGTACGCCCACGCTTGTCTGTCTGTGTGCGTCTGAGTTTGCCTGTACATCTGTTGTTCCCACACAGACTCTTCGCTACACACATTAAGCAGCCCACAGAGTTTTGTCAATATCACTGGCTGGACTCCCCAACAACAAGGCCAATCCGCTCTCCTTATCTGGTTGCTCCACACACACAATCACACACGGCTCCATTGTGTGTAATGACACTAGTCCTATCTTCATGACGGCCCTTAATGCGTCCTGACATCAGTGCGGCTCTTAAACAATCTACTTATTAATTCAAGTCACTGTGGGATGTTTACAGCAGCTTGTACAGTGAATCTTGGCAGCGTCACCTCAGGATTTAGGTTGACTGATCCTCAGCCCACCCATGTGACTGAACGTTTTTGTGAGCGTAAGTGTAGAGGAGGTGTGGAGTGCGTAAGAGAATAAAGCGTGAACATTATGTACAACTTACTGGTTGGCTTAACCAAGGCTGGTGATGAGCATTTTTCTCTGAAAGTGGTTTCCTACCTTAAAAAGACGGTTCCACTGGAAACTAAGTGAATTGGAAAGCATGAGTACACTTTCTCACTAATGGGTATGACTAAAATATTTGCGATTCAGTTGTAAAGTTGTAATTACGGGCTAAGTATATTTGTCATCTGTGCTGAGTTTAATGTGCGCCGTGAGCAAATATAACTGAAAATTAGCTGAAAGACAACTGGTGGCAGACATCTGACAAGCCTGAAGTTTTGAGCACTACATTAAGGGGATCCAGGGATTCTGTTAACCCCAAACCATGCTTTCTATGGCTTAACTCGCCCCCTTTTGGAGACTACACAAAATCATCCTGATAATTACCAGATCCAGATGAAATTGGGTGTTGGTTGATGTCTGTAACAAAGAGAGCCATCATGCACGAAAATTGATCATATTATCTTGTATAATATGTCGTAATGAGTACCGAAACTGCATCTGGGACTCCTGACAAAAAGCCTAGAACATTAGAAACTTCTCCAGCACACTTCTGTGAGATTAACCAATATGAGCACGGAGCTGTCTGCCAGCTGTTCAGTTTCTTCTACAGTAGAAGAGACTTTCCAAAGGTAACACACATGTAAAGAAAGATGGTCCCTATAAATGGGGAGCAATGTATTCTGTCTCACTGTCACGGAAAGGTCAAGATTTTATTATTCTAACACGCGTAATTTGACACATCGTAACAGATGAAAATAGCTGCTCTGAATGATTTATCCTTCATCCTATAATGAAACTTTTCCATTAGGGTTCAAACTTTTCTAGGATGACAATGTCTCCATCCGCAGGATACCATGAGTCACTGAATAGTTTGAGTAGGAAAGGGATATGAATCACATGCTACGCTGTGCAACCACCGGATTTAATCCCAGGTGAACATGAGAGATTCTGTTCCCAACGTCTCCCACATTATAATTAAAATACATTTTGAGTACATTTTGGAGACTTGCAGAATCTGTACCAGGATTCATAAAAGATGTTCTGGCAGCATATGGTGGCCCATCAACTTACCAGCTTGCAATCTGGTACACAACTGTATAATAGTAAGGTAGAAGGATTGCAATTAAAACTACAAAACTATTGCAAAAAGTTTGGTAGCTAGAAGGGGTTTAAAAAAAAACACAACTTTTTGATGGTTAAGTCAAGCATTGAGTTCTTCAGCTAATGAGTCCGTACCGGAAGACCAAGCTGCCTTTGACTTACACAAAGGTTCCCACTCCCGCAAAGTTTTCAAAGGTAGCAAAAATCTCAAACTCTTGTAATAAGAACTCAGTGAAGGACAGTAAGGACGCGGCTAATGTGATAGATTATCTCCAGCAGCAGGACCCTTGACTAGCTGTAGTTTCTTAATGTTTTTCCTGTAAAACCCGGGAAAAAAAGCATGTCACCATAATTACGTCTGGAGGAGATAAAGGCCTGAATGACCTTCTTCAGGTCTGCTAACATGAGGAAAGAACTGATCTTAGTCGTGTGTCCCAGCTAATTAAAGCACAGTTGCACTGCTTACTTCAGTGGCATGAGCAGACTTTGACAATTTTTAAATTAAAAAAAAAAAAGTTTTAAATCAAAAAAAAAAAAATAAAGGGGTTTTACGTGTA
>VURO01050189.1:132377-149971 GCA_015108175.1 Pelvicachromis taeniatus | reverse complement strand
AGGGGTTTTACGTGTAGTGATAAGCTGCCCAACAAGACATGATATCATTAATAGTGCCACTGTTTAACTACCAACATCTGGCTTCTAATAATTGTGTGAGTGTTTTATCTGTGGCTAATGTGTCACATGTAAGGAAAATAAAAACTAGGAGAGTTAAGTAAGTCCCAAGAGGCTTGTGGGACAGTAGGATATGACCTGTGATGTGATGCTGGTTCTCCAGAGGTTTAATTAATTCAGGAATACCTTCTTTTTTTTCTCTTTTTTTAATTAATGTAATTGTGTTGTGCACATGTGCAGATAGATCTGTCTTAAACAATGTGGGCTTATAAATTTGTACCTGTGTTGCAGATCAGCCCCACTGAGGTGGAGTCTCTCCTCTCTCGGCTGCCCTGCACCTTCAGACAGGAGCTAACTGGTGTCGGAGCCAGTCTGGAGAAACGCTGGAACTTCTGTGGCTTTCAGGGCATCAAGAGCACGTAGAGACCGCCGGTGGCACTCGTGAAGGAGAAAGCAGGCGGACAAGGCAACACTGAGATACTGTACACATGTGAAAGAAACTGTGTAAAGTCCACAGCTATCAAAGTCCGCGGACTGCGCCTGACTGTACGAGGACACAGCAGACTGATCACAGATCAGAGAGGAAAGTTAACAGCATTTCAGGGACTCTGTGTGGGTGGCAGAGACGTGAAAATGCTGCATTTCTATGGTTACAGTAGTGTTGACACCAAGCCCTGGTGATGCAGTCTTCATGAGCTTGAACTCAGTTTCTCGATGTCGGCTAAATATTTTTAGACGCGATGACTCCCTGCGAGTCGCAGAACAGCACCAATTCCTACAGTCACTGGATTATTCTGTAGTTTTTTGCCCACAGGGGCAGGGCATTGTGATTTCAAAGCCTACAGTTGGCTCTGTCTGGTGTCAGTGTGGGCCGGGTCTACAGGGCTACACTGGGAGGTAATCAGGGTACCCCTGAACACTTCAATCCTCCAAACCCTTTGGCCTCCCTCTCTTCTCTTTTTTGCTGTTCCTGGTTTGTAACATAGATCAAAAAATAGATATATTTCTTCATTTTCTGTAAAGGCGGTTAACGGTTGCATAGAATCATTTGTTGTAATACACTGTAAATGCTTGAATGATATTTTTGATTATAAAAAAGATGTTTGAGTATACATAAATGAGTCTGTTTATTTTTTTAATATATGTTTTGTATATGTTAATGAAGGTCAGCAGAGGAAAAAAATGCACGACAGTCTCCTGGTGTCTGTTTTATTTAGCAGGGCAAATAGTTTCTTTACTCCAATTATGAGGCTCTCTCTCTATTCATATTTCATGTATTATTTTGAGCCAAGGAGTATAATAAGGAATTATAAATTGGATATGTGCCATTACAGATATGAGGAAAAACATAAAAATATGTTTCTTTTACGTACCTAAACGTTTCCTGATTTCCCCTGCCTACCTGTTTCTCACTCTTTACTCACAGATCTCAAGACAGGATCAGTTTAGGTTGCAGATTAGTAACTTCTACATGCAAGGTATGATTCCTAAACATGTTTTATTGAGTGTATATCTTAATTTTACCATGTGTAATCCACATGGAAAGGTTGGATGACTGGTCAGGCTGTGTCAACTTGTCCAAAAAGAGCGCCAGAAACTGGTGATAAGTGATGAGGCTTCTGGTTCTGCTGCTGATACATTTTGTCAAACCACTGAAAATATCAGACCAAATGTGGATACACAGGATTGATGCAAATTTGGGACACAATGCAGTACTATGAAGAAGAGCCGCATCTACCACTGATGGATGAAACATCTGAATGTATGCAGCGAAATACTACCATTTTTTGCATGTTTATTACTTTTCTACCCATTTATTCTGAGGTTTTTGAATCAAATATTTTTCCCTCAGCTGTCTTAAAACTTTCAGAAGATTGCCAGGTTGCTAATGGAGGTATACTTGGGGAAGAGTCATCCCATATAGAGTTGTATAAATCAGTAAAATACATTCTGCTGAAACTGGAAGGATTTTGAAAAAACACTTCAGGATCTGTTAATAGTGTGGACACATGACACCCATTAAAAAGATCATGTTTTTTCTCCATATAAAAGAATAGGACTCTAATAGAAAGTAATTTTGAAGCTGATGAAATCACCGCTAGAAGATGAGTATGAAAATTTGATGATGTGCCCTCCAAAAGTTTGTCCAAAAAAGCACTTTTCATGCTATTCTCCAGGGCATTATCAGAAAATGGGAGGGGAAAAAAATCGATTTCCTAATAGCCTACGTCACAGACATTAAATTGGTGCAGTGTGGTACATCTCATGGGAAAAAAAAAAAAGATTTTGTCTTTAGATTGTGACACTGAAGTGGGTGTAAAATTGAGCTGGTTGCAGATTTGAACAGAGCTTCAGTCTTTTAGTCCTGGAAATTGCACATACTTATGAAAGTATAAGAGCTCAGAAATCCTGGAAAAATACGGTGAATTAAAAAGCACCACTATGTAGTTCAAGGGCCAAGAATTTGCATGGCTCCATTAAAAATGCTAAAGTTATTGTACAAATAAAAAGTTGAAAGAAAGCTAAATTTATTTGTGAAGCACATTTAAAATGGTGTTCACGGACCAAGTGCTTTGCAAAGTATGTAATACACACACGCATTAATCAAGAAGCTTTCAGGGGAAAAATAGTTGGAGATTTCTGTCTTTTGTCTTCCTTCTCCTCACCCTCAACCGGTCATGGCCGCCCCTCCCTGAGCCTAGATCTGCTGGAGGCTTCATCCTGTTAAAAGGGAGTTTTTCCTTCCCACTGTCACCAAGTGCTTGCTTATAGGGGGTCGTCTGATTGTTGGGTTTTCTGTGTGTTATTGTACGGTCTTCACCTTACAACATAAAGTACCTTTAGGTGACTGTTGCTGTCATTTGGCTCTATATAAATAAGATTGAACTGGACATAAGAACAATTGAGAGGTTAGTGGGTTGGAAAGGTCAGCGAGTAAAGGTGTTCTGAGTTTTATAAGACTGTTAAAGAGCCTTAAAAACAATCAATTCTGAAATGGAGAGGAAGTTAATGTCGAGAGGCCAGCACTGGAGTGATGTGCTCATATTATTTTTAAAAAGTTGGCTTATTCTGAGAGGGTGAGGTGGGAGGCAGCGACAGATTGATTTTATTTATTTATTTTTTCCATTGTATGACCCTTAGGGAGTATTTTATACTTAAAACAAAAAGCGTGTTTATCACTTTGTCCAGATAGGGTACTTTCTACTCCTTTGCCTACAGCTCAGCTTTGTGTCCTTCATGTTACTGCAGACACAAGTAAGCACATGACAGACACCAGAGAAAGGTTTCTGGGCCTCTAACAAAATCCACTCATGTTCCAGAGCACAGCCCAGAGGTTTGGCCTTTTGGGATTTTTCTATTAAAAGGAGCGATCTTGGATAAAAGTCCCTAGCTGTATTTATATTTTTTATATATATACATACATACCAGTATATGATTTTCAGAGATGGTTCTATGAGGGGGGGAAATGGATATATGATATTCAGGTGCAGTTGTTCAGACATCTTTATGCCTGTCATCCCTTACTATCAGTCCTGAGAGACACATACATAGACCTGCACAGAACAAGACAGGTGGTCCACTTCAGTTTGTGCTCACTCTTGCTTGAAGGGCTGTATTTCTTTAGATTTTCTGTTGTTCTTACAGAAGCTGTACTCAAGGCTCGTTTTAGAACCTTACAGAGGGGCGTTTGTGTCTTTCAAAAGCCAATTAAGCCTAGCTGTCAGCCTGACTAAAGGCACAGTGCATCCACATCGCACTTAACTAGGAAACACACCTAGGGGATCATGTTAATGATGTTTAATTGGTGAGGCAGTTAGTTTGTGAGCATTCTGGCATACATGAAATGTTTGTGTTTGTGTTCCGCTTGCCTGGATCCATATATTAAGTGGTTATACAACACTCTCTTTCTACAGAGGGGAGTTTTCTTCTTCACCTTCGCTAGATAGAGAGTTCTCGCCGCCAGGACTTGGTGGTTCCTCCCAGAAGCCCAGTCAAGCATTCTTAATACGCCTCCACTGGGCTTTTTGGCGGCATGCTCTCCTTCCTCAGTTGCTCTGGGAAACAAAGGTTTATTATTACGCATGATTTGCTCTCATTGGCCTCCTCCATCTCCTGCTTTCACTGCATTTGAAAAATTAGCACTCATGCACTTAGCATACTACTTCGTCTTGTAGCTGAATTAATAATGAGGAATGTTTTTGCCTACAAGCTCTTACAAGACTTTCCTTCCTGTACGCATGTGTCCATTATTAAGAGCAGCGGTTTCATGGATGAAGAGTAAACTGTCTGTCATGGTAGTGGAACTGTTTGCACGTTAAATATAGTATGTAATATCCAACCCACTTAGCCTGTAGGCTTCTGTCAAGCGTGATTAGGAAGGAGAGGAAATGCTGGTGCTGTAATGCAGGGCGTTATGTTTTTATGTGCAGGGAAATCCAACCTTCTCTCTTCTTATAAAATCATGCTGGAGTTATTTGTTATGATAATGATGTTACTGATAGATGTAGAACTGTCAATCTGTACTTTTTAGCCTCCCGTCTGTGTGACGGTGCACTTTGGGATTGTGAGAGATGTTGCCTGTGCGGAGTTGTGCATCGCTACACTTCCTCTCCGCGCTGTAAGGCTTGATTTCAGCAGAAACATCCCTGATGGCAAACTCCAGCACACCTCACACCAGCCTCTTCACTCTCACTCACTAGGCTTGCTCTCTGACATAAACAAAACACTAATACGGCGTATTCTCTTTTCAGAAGCTGTTTTCTGTCTGCAGTTTTCTCCCAACTGAGTTGCCATTCCTACGCACTGATAGACTGGAGGCACTTGCAATTTATCTCTTTTACAGCTGTTTGTGCACGAGTGTGCGCGCACCGGCGTTCTTGTGTCTGTGCGTCAGGTTCTTAGGCATCACACGAGGAGGTAAACAGACTAATTAAATCCACCAGCAGTCCCTGGTGAATGCCGCTCTCCATTCATTGTTGTCGTCTCATCGCTGTGGCACGGCGAGGGACTCCTCATTAATTCGATTCAAGGTGTATGCAGGGGGAAAAGGGTGTGATTTAACTTGCCAACAATGATGATGCCGGAGGACAGCTCCCACCTTGTAAAGTCTCTGAGAGAGATATTTCTAGATGTCCTTGGGCATCTGCTCACGTTGAGCTTGAACAAATTCTTAGCGTGAATTTAAGATTTTAGGCCACTGGTGTCATACTGAGGGGATTTCTTCAAATGATTTTGTAAATCCATTTATAAGTGTAAGATGGGTATAATTGGATGTGAGGAGATAACCAGGTTCTTGTGGGTGATATGATGATGCTTTAGACACCCTTAATTACCTTTTCCTCTCTTGTTGCGTCCTGAAGGCATCTTCATCTACTTAATTATGATTATGGGTTCCCTTGAGCGAGCAGGTAAGATGATGCTCTGTGCGTGGTCCAAACATTTGTGGTCCAAAATAAGATAAACAATTACCTCCGGAGGTGGATTAGAAGAGCACAGAGGGGCTTCGCTTCTAAGCTCGTCTGCATTACGGACCTGGACTCACAGGTTTTGTAGATGAAGAGTTTAAACTCTCTGACCGGCATCTCACAGCAGCCTGACGCACTGCTGTTTTGGCTGTCGCCAGATAAACTACAGTTTATCTGGATATATCACTGAGAAAAGAAAAAAAAAACTCAGATGGGTCTTTGACTTAAAGCGTTAAGTCAACAGCTCCTCCTATTGAGCCTAACAGCAAGTACACCTTACGCTGTAATTCTTTTTCAGTCTGCAGTCCAGCGCCGGGGTGATTTGCATTGACAGCTCGGCCACAGCACCGGGGGACATGCTCATGCAGGTTTCTTTCTCAATAGGAGCGCCACGGTCCTCATTAATTTATGTATGCATAAAAGCTCCTAAATTGTACTCTATATCCAGGGTGCCAGTTCTGCAGCGCAGCTCCAGAAATACTTGCCTGCAGGCATTTGGAATGACATCTTAGAAACCAGAAACTATGGAATATTAAAGCTAGAACTAAAGAGATTTGTTTCTTTGAGGCTTATTAGTTTGGCAGGTAGCAAATCTTTTTTTTCTTTTTTTTCTTTTTTTTATTTAATGTTGTTGTTTTTTTTCCCCCGCTGTGTTTTGGTAAGCTCGGAGAATTGCATGCACTTTTAGCCTGAATGAACATCAAGTGTTAGAATAACTGCTTTACACTGTGCTCCCCAGGGTGTCAGAGTACAGGATATTAAGCTGAGGATTTCAGTGGCATATGTCACACAATGCCAAACTCTCACGGTTTCCTCTGCCCGCACATCCCACACTTTTTCCTTGTACACAGCTCCTCATACAAAGTAGGCACAACTTGAAAGCACAGCGGTGAATGCCCATGAGGTGTTTGAAACCGCTAAGCATATGTCCGCAACATCAAATGCCGAAACCCTACAGGTAAGAAGAAAGGTTTGGTGGGAAAAGTTAGAGGGAAACTCTCTGTGTAGTTCAGGAAATATATTCATTGGATTCTTTAACCCTGTTCACTAGCAATAAGATGTTTTGGACCGAACATCCTCCTGGGGGTGAGGTCCTACACTGGTATTTGTGGCCCATTAGTTGATGAAACCAGTCGGCCTGATGAGTGTGTTTGATCTGAATGCCAGCACAGTGTGGCCCATGCCAGGTTAGGTGGGACAGTGATACTCTCTCCTAATGAGCGATGGACTCTCATGCTGATATGAATCGAGTGACCTTTACCAGAGAAGAATTGCTTTGCACTGACAGCAATTATCTGCACTGCGGACATTTATTTGAAAGAGGTTTATTTTTAGAAAGGAGAAGTGGTTACGCTAGCATCAGTGATTTGACATTTTCCCCAGCAGATGGGTTTTTTCCTTACACACTCATTTTAAGTAATTCTTGTGTTTGACAGCGGAGCTAGCAAAGCACTGCTGCGTTGTTTCGAGTTAAGTGGATGTAAGACTTTCATCCGCTTCCTGTTGAAACTGAAAACACAAAGACAGCCTTCAACAACAGTCCTTCAGGCTGAAAGAAAACCCCCTCAAATTCACTTTTAAAAAACCACCTTTATGTCCATGAGATAAATATTTAAGTTGAAATTAGTTGGTAGTTTGCATAGAAATCCTAGGGATTGTATACTTAATTTTAAATAGTGTACCAGTGATGAAACCTAAGATGACTAATAATGGAGCTACCCCATAGCATTGTGCACAGTGGCTTTTACCAATTGAAAAAGGCGATTAGTGATCATCAGAATAAATTCAAAGCTTTGTCGGTATAAACCGCAAATAAGAGATTTAAGAGGTATGATTAATATGATGTGAGTGCATTTGTCGATATTTGCACTAAATCAGAATCAAAACAGAAGATCTGGTGACGACTTGAGAAGTTTTCTTGTACATTGCTGTGAAAACATGTTTGCCTCCCTCCTCCTTTCTTAGTTTTTTGTCACACTTAAATGTTTCAGATCATCCAACAAACTTGAACGTTAGACAAATACACTCCAAAGCCCTCTGATGTGGTTGATCTTTTAACAGTAGTATTAAAATCCATTTGACCCGAAACGTGGAAGTGTGACAAATGTACAAAAAAAAAGAGAAAGAAATCAGGAAGGAGGCAAATACTTTTTCACAACACTGTAACTTGAGCTCTGGGTGGATGGATTAGAAGAAGATGGAGAAGGGCTGTGCTATGGATGATAACGACTAATGAAGGTGGAGCACAGCAGGGGGGGTACATCACTATAGCGCTAAGAACAGGAACAAGTTTAACTCCTGATGAAGTACACGATGATCAGTGTCATGATGACATCACATTAGTTGAAGTTCACTATCAAAATCAGCTGATTAAGCCCTCTGAGCTCACACTAAGAAATATGATTACATACTACTAATATTTTCTCCATCATGCCCTGCAATAGGCTGGTCACTTTTCCAGGGCATACCTCGCCTCTCCGGGATAGGCTCGAAGAGCCAGGTTGCAGATAAACAAGGAGTCCTCGTTGGCTAAAACACAAAGTCCGACTGCTATTCCTTGTAGACTGGCAACACTCCTCCTTCAATAAACCAATATGCCAAGAATCGTCTGTGAAATAAAAAATCATTTCTCACAAATGACATGCAACCATTTGTCTGACTAGCAGGGTCAGACTAATGGTTGTACAACATTTGAAGAAAATGGATTCGGAGGGTCTGTAAACAAACTGCTCTCCATTACTCACTCTATAGTAAAACAATAAGTTTTGGTGGACATGCTTTTTTTATTTCATTTTTTTTTTTTTTAGTAAATTCCTGAGGGGAATTAAAGTGTGTTCTGCCACACATTTGCACTCCACATATCTAAATTCAAACCTGATAAATGGTGTGTAATAGTTTAAAAAAAAATTTAAAAATTTTAAAGCACATTTGAAGGTAATTTACATATAGCATGAACAACTGCAAATTAATTGAATTTCATGCATGGAAGCCACTGAGTAAATGTATAATTAACATCAGCTGAATTAGCATAACCGGATACAACATAGCATAAGGAGGAGACAAGGCGCTGAGAGTGCCCTGAATTAAAATGTATGGGAGAATTTCACAGCAGCAAATATGATGATAGTAATGACGTCCACGGGGGGGGGCTTAAAACAATACTCATTTGGAGGAAAAGTTGTAAAAAAAAATAATATTGAAGCTCTTTTTCTATAGGTGCAATTATTTTACATAATGTTTCAAAATAACTCAACCCCTCCCAAATTAACACATCTAATTGCCTGCCAAGTTTGGAGACTTGCATACATTACACAGACTTTGGTATAAGTGCGTATTTCTACTCATTGTATGAATACAAACAACAACCATGTTCTACAGTCAGGTCATTCATTTGTTGGATAAAGACAGTTTTTGTAGTTTTGCTCCTGAACAAACAGCGTAGACTTTCAGCTTACAAAACTATTGCATTAACTGTTCAGGAGGTGGAGACACTGCTGTGGTGTGATCGTGTACAGTATGGCTGCCAATTGAAACAGGTTGCAAGTGTTTATTGATGATGTCGATCCTGAAAGAAGTAGTAGTGTGGATTCTAAAAATCTGAAAGCTGAATCAGTGACCTGATCTCGGTCTGATGGAGCATGCTTTTCAGTTATTAAATACAAAACTGAATGTGGAGCGACCCACAGATCAGCAGCAACTGAAGCATTTACTGTCTGCAGTAAAGGCAGTCATTAACTCTAAAGTACTTCTATCAAAGTATTAAAAACCAGTTGTTACAGTATATTCAAAATTATGTTCGTTTATACAACTGGAAAACTCATGCAATATGGTCACTGCTGGATAATAAACCCAGGTATGCTTATTGTTTAATGGCTTGTTAAAGACAAGCTGTTACGCCGGTTGTTGGTTGGTTTCAGATACACCCCGAGCTTCTGACATCTGTTTCAAAAAGCTACGATGGTGGAAATTCACAATTTGAGACTTTAAAACAGGACTTCACTAACCTATGAGTGATGTTACAGAAAAGTAAGTAAAATGTATTTATATAGCACCTTTAAAGACAGGAAGCTTTTACAAAGTGCTTCACATAGGAAAATGAAAGCATATCAAACAAAACAACATATTACACAAGAACAAGAAAAGAAGAAGCCACAGAGTTGATGGTGCGTAGTGGGGGAGGTAAACTGTTCCACAGTATTGGAGCTAGGGTTTGAAAAGCATGATCCCCCTTTGTTTTCAAATGGGTCCGTGGAATAGTCAGAAGACCACTATCAGTGCATCTAAGGATCCGCTTTGGAGAGTAAGGTTGATGAAACTCAATGATATAAGTGGGGGGCTCACCTCGTAAGGACATAAACGTAAAAGTGAGGATTTAAACCGATGTCTGTACCCAACCGGAAGCCAGTGCAAGGGTTATAACACAGGATTTATATGGGAGAATTTATGACTATGGGTTAAAAGCCTTGCTGCGCCATTTTGGACCGCTTGAAGGTGATTTAAGGAAGCCTTTGACAGATGAGGAAAGAGTGCGTTACAATAATCTAATCGGGAGGAGATGAAGGCATGGACAAGCATCTCCAGTTCACCTGTGGAGACAATAGTCTGAAGTTAGGCATTTCTTAAATGAAAAAAGCAGGAGCGGGTCACAGACTTGATATGAGCATCAAAAGACACAATGATCAAAAGTTATCCCAAGATTCAGAGCAGTAGCTTTTGTAAAGGATGAGAAAGGACCCAGATGTTGACTGATTTGGGGCTTGATACTCTCTGGAGCAAGAATTACACACTCAGTTTTGTCTGCGTTCAGCTGCAGAAAATTGCTTGTAATCCAACCATTAATTTTCTTAAGACAGTGCATTAGAGTGGATAATTTGTCTAATTGCCAAGGTTTAAAGGAGATGTATAATTGGATATCATCTGCATACAGATGGTAGGAAATCATTTTGAAATTTCTAATGATACGGCCTAAAGGAAGAATATATAATGAAAATAACAAGGGGCTTAAAATCAATTCTTGTGGAACTCCACATAAAAATTTAGCTACATCTGACTGAAAGTTTCTCACTGAAACTAAAAGTGTTCTATCCGCCAGAAATGAGGTGAACCGTTTTAGGACAGATCCAGATGGCCTAAATCATATGGCATGGATATGTTGTACCTCGCCCAGTACGGTTACAGGAAAGGTTTGTGAATGCCAAAAGTGTTCACTTAACCATCCAAATCACTGAATTTAGGTGTTTCAGTCATCTTAGACAACTTTTTTTTAAACAAATGACACGAAAATATTGATTTAGTTGTTGATTTATTGAGGAAAAAGAAAAAAAAATTAAACATATGTTTGTAAGGTGCAAAAGTATGTGAACTTTTGCCACTGATATCTGCTCTGACCCTCGTGTTTAACAATAACTGAAATTGAACCAGTTAGTGTAAATCAAACACTGAAACAAACCAGACATGAGGGAGTGGTTGGCTCTGACTCACAAACCAAAGACACTGCGTGTTGGAGAGAAGGACAACCACTGCCTTAGTGAAAACCCGTAGTGATCCTGCATGTGTCAGGAGTATTGGAACAGCTGAGACATTTTTTCTAAACACCGTGTCTCTGTGGCTTTTAAACCCGAAAACACGCTGCGCCAAAAATTGGTCCACCCCAAGGATGGGTCCCCCGACACAATCAGAGTAAAATAGTGTAAACTGTTAAGTGCCAGGAGGATTCCCAGGATTTACACATCGGGGAAACCAAACAACCTCTGGCGAAACGGATGGCACAACACAGAAGAGCTACCTCGTCAGGCCAGGACTCCGCAGTCTATTTACACCTAGGCCAGTGGACACTCTTTCAATGATGAGGATGTGCACATCCTGGACAGGGAGGAACGCTGGTTTGAGCGGGGAGTCAAGGAGGCCATTTACGTGAAAAGGGAACGATCATCTCTGAATCGAGGAGGGGGCCTAAGGGTACATCATTCACCATCTTACAATGCTGCGATTGCAGCCATTCCCCAACTCTCTGTGAATGATACTCATGGCCATTGATCAAAGGCCTTTGATCAGTGGGCCTTGACCAGTGGTTGTTGATCAATGGTCGTGAGAATTTGCATATTAATGATCAAGGATCAAGGACCTGACCTCCCAGCCCATTGTTCCTTCAGTGGTGCTAGTTTCAGTCATTATGCAAATGTACTGTTTATAAGGTTGGGGAAAATCTGCAGTCAGCTGAGACTGAAGAAGTCACTTGGATGAGTGATGAAACATTTCTCCCACTGAAAACGCCACGTCCAGATGAACACAGTCATCTGTTTGGGATTTACGTACCTGGATGATTGAGCATGCATCAAGACATTTGAACTCTAATAGCATAAGGGTACAACCTTAGGATTCACCACATGCCTGTTATGTGTGCAACTATCAATCTCCTTTTTACTACCATATAACAATATTTATTGCCCAAATTTAGAAAAAAATATATTTATACTTTGTTTGCAATTTGTAAAATATGCTGCAACTCCTAAATAATAGGGGTTTCTTTCTATGAACTGTGGAGCTGGTTGTCATTAGAACTGCGTCAGTTAATGTCTTTTAATTCTTTGCTGCACAGCTTGATCGAGATCCCAAGGATGCGTTCTAGGAAAATCAACACTGACAGCCCTCGAGCTTTCACTCAATGCATGACTGACCCTTTATTAAACCAGACTTATTGTCAATGTGTAAGCTCTGCTCTCTGAGTCACTGTCAGGGATTTTGTACTAACTCCAAAAAATAAATGTGCTGAAACAAGCAGCATGCAGGCCCAGATTTTCCCAGTTTCTGAGACATGTAGCTCAGCAGCAAGGAGCAGTTGCTTTTACGTTTGTAGTATTTGTTAGACATGACAAGGACATGTTTTTCATTGCAAACTATAATCAGTATAAAGGCCTCTATTTTAATATTTTGCATAAAAAATAACTGTTGGTCAGAAAGTTTTCTAAAAAACATGGTAAAATTGCTACAATAATAATGGATAATGAAAATAGTTTTCAGTCATGATCCTAACTAGACAACATTGCTACTGCACTGTACTCCACACATATAGATGTTGTTCAGGGTGCTTATTTGTCTTAAGAAGTCTGCATTGATGCACTTACAATTTCAAATATGTGTATTTACACTCATGAGCCACTCTGCTCCCCCTTTGCCTCTGGAACTGTGTTAATTCTTCATGGTATGAATTCAACAAGGTGGTGGAAACATTCCACAGTTTTTCATCCATGCTGACATGATAGCATCTCACAGTTGCTGCGGATTTGTCGGCTGCACATCCATGATATCAATCTCCCGTTCCACCACAACTCAAAGGTGCTCCGTAGAGATGTGGTGACTGTGGGACAGAGACCTCATTGTCTTGGTCGAGAAATCAGTTTGAGATTATTTGAGCTTTGCGACATGGTGTGTTATCCCGCTGGAAAGAGCCTTCGAAATATGTCTTCACTGTGGCCATAAGGGGATGAACTTGGCTAGCATTAATACTCTGGTAGGTTATGGTATTCAAACAACGCTCAGTTGGTACTATGGGGCCCAAAGTGTGTCAAGAAGCTATCAACCGCACCGCTATACCACCAGCAGCAGCTTGAAAATAAACTTATGTGTAGGTTCAGTAAGGAAGATCTGCAGTCGCTCATCTGTCTGCTTCCCAGGTGTTGGTGGCTAATCTAAGCTCTCACTTCCACTTTCCCACGCTGTCAAGCTGATTGTGACATCACTGGTCTAATCCAATGATCTTCCTGCTGGCCTTCTTCGGGCCTATGAGCCTTCAGTCCGCGTACTTTAAATCTCACTGTGCATTCTCCCTTCCATACGCCTTCGTGCAACCTCCCCATCTCCGCCTCTTGCTTGTCAGTCAGGCTCCATTCAAGCCTCCATCTTCATCTGCAACCACAGTCTAGACTCCGGGGGGAGTGCGTAATCTCTATCACCTTTGGGACCAAGTTCTGCTGTGCAGGGCCATTGGAGTCTAACTACCAAACTCCTCCATTGAATTCTGTACATCATGTTCAGTTACTTCTAATAATCTCTCCTTATTGAACTATTGATACAGCATAAGGAAGGATGGTCCATGCTTTCATGTTGCTTATGCCAAATTAATATCCTACTATTCCAATATAGCAGGAGAAATCAACACGTAACAGACAACAGACCAGGCAGCATTTTTCCAATCTTCTATTGTCTATTTTTGGTAAGCCTGTGTGAGTCGTAGCCTCAGTTTCCTGTTCTTAGCTGACAAGAGTAGCACCTGGTATGTTGTTCTGCTGATGTCAACCATCTGCTTCAAGGTTCAACATGTTATGTGTCCTTCTGATTACCTTGGTTGTGGCGAGTTAACGTTGCCTTCCTATAAGCTCAAAGCATTCTGGCCGTTCTCCTCTGACCTCTGGCATCAACAAGGTATTATCACCCAGCGAACTGCTGCTTCCTGGATATTTTCACTTTTTCAAAAGGTTCTCTGTAAACTCTAGAGATGGTTGGTAAAATCCAAGCAGATCAGCAGATTCTGAAATACTCAGAGCACCCTGTCTGGCACCAACAACCATGTTGTGTTCAAAGTCACTTTTTGCATATGCATAAAGGATGGAAAATGAAAAGAATGGTCTTGAAATGAAATGAAACTGCAATGAAACTGAGGCACCAAACACAACAAACAAGAAAATTCATTTTGGGGAAAAGTTATGAGTCAAACAGAGATTCATTTTCAGATGGCGCTTACAAACAGAGGCCAAACCTCTTTGAGACTTTCATCCAAGGGCTTCTGTTAGTTATGAGTTTTCTCTAAGATAATGATTGCAGTCGTGGCGATACATATTCAGAGGCATGTTTTGCTGCTTCAAATAATCCAAGGGCCTCGTCCTTGTATGTCAGCTGTAGGTTAATTTCCTTGCACAAAAGCATGCAACATTTGCAACATTTTCACTATGTTAAGAACCCCGGTTGCTAATAAATGCCAACTAATTAGAATGTGCAGAGCTACTGACGGATTTATGAATATTAATGGCATTTGACAACTCTCTGAAAAGAAAGAGACAGGCTGTGCTCTGCATTTATGTGTGGGAACATTTAAGGTATCATCAAGGAGTGATGAGTTTGTTAAAAAAAAAAAAAGAACATGACAGCTATCGGCAATGTGCTGCATATATTTTTCTTTCCCCTCTGTGAATAACCGGTCAAACAAAGTCAGCATATTATCATGTGGTGAACTCTCCAGTGCAGCAACGCTACAGTTTAATGGAATAAATTTTCCCAAGTCAGCCACCTAACATAAGTGGTACGTAAATGTGAGGTATATATTTTTTGTCTCTCACTCAGCGACGGAGCAGCCTGGTCCTTTTCACCTCACCATTTTGCGCGTATACTCAACAATCAGAGAAGAGGCAGAGAAACCAATTTATTTCTGACAGCAGCCCCAACTGGCCATAACCAGTAGAAATGTCTAGCCTAGAGCAAAGCTCATATAGTAAGGCACCGTATGATGATATTGTGTGAGGACTGCGCAAAGATGAAAAACTTCAAATGAAGCAGTGATGAAAGGCCATATGAAGCTCCAGTCTCTACTTAGTGTAAATTTCATCTGTCCATAGCTTTAGACTGAGGGATCTTTTCTACTTCAAATGTACTTGTACAAATCCACCGTGTATAGCAAGCCTTTTACAGAACATGTCCCTCATGCTCAACCAGTCCTCCTTAAATTGTAGAAAAGAAAGGACTGTGTGATTGTACTGTGCTCCAGACTTAACTATGGCATGGCCGCTATCTTAAAAGTCTCAGGAGGTTGATAGCAAAGCCCACATTCAGAGCATTGATTGCAGAAGTTCAGCAAATTTCCCAGCTCAGTAAAGTGAGTGATATCGATGATTTTCTTCTTTGTGTACTGCTTTTTTTTCTTCTTCTTCTTTTTCTTTCTGTGCTGCCAGGGAGATCACACAAATTGTGCAAAATAATTATAGGTAGAGTCTTAAAACTTCTCCAATAATGTTTGGCTCAATCTCATGAAAATTTTAAAAATCAGTCCATCCAGATGGAATTATCCACTTTAAACAAAAGGCTTTGGTTAGTTTGGCAAATCAATGAAACCTTCCCATAAATCCTCCCAGACTGAAGGCATAATTTGTCTCTTCCAGTATAAAGTAAACTGTTTAGCTTTCAGACTGAAGATGGTGAAGGGAACTGCTTGAGAGATGAAAAAGTGGCCACTGCACCTGTCGCCAGTGGTCTGCCTGACAAATTCAGGTACTTACTTTGGGTAAACATCTGGTCTTTCTCAAAAGTTGAAAAAATTAAAGAGATATTTGGGAGTCTGGTGTCAGTGGACACAATTTACACGTTTCACCCCGTTGGCGTATTTTTATTAGATGGATTTAAAAATCCCATATTACTTCTGGTATTATATGTTTAGCACAGGACAGATTACCCCAAACACTGGGCATATACTCCATAATGTAAAGCCAGATAAATATTTTTCAAAGATCTATGGGGAACATTGTAATGCAGCATACGTAGTAATAATAATAATATGCAGGATACAGGTGGTAACTTTTGATACGAAACCTTGGGGAAAACTTTTAGCCAGTATCCCAGATGCAGTTTGGATGGTCTCCGTTTTCACTGCAACTCCACCTTACAAGTATTTTTAGGATTTTCTTTATTGATGCTGTGATAACAACCCAGGGACATTTGTAACAATTGGTGTTGCTTATCCTAAATCACAAGGCAAGCATTTTAAAAAGATGCACAAAAGTCTGATACAGAAGGAGCCTGTTTCTTGATCTATGACTATATTAGCAGCAAAGACAAATGCTCTTCTCTCCACAATGATTTCTACTCCAAAATTTTTTAAGAAAGAACTATTAATTTGTAGAAGCCACCATGTTACCCGAGGAGAGTGTAGAAAGATGGGTCCGTTTTATAGCTAAGCTGCAGCTGTATTGGTGTGTTGGGTGGCTTTATTTCCCATCCCGTTGTGCTCGGCTGAGACTTATAAATTGCTGTTGCTCGACTTCTTTGGCTCGTTACGAAGTCTCAGTCAAGCTTTTATTTGTAAAGCCAGCTGAGCTTGAGGTCTTAACATTTACATGAGGACAATTTCAAGTCACTGTAGAGTCATAGTTAGAGTAGTGAAACTCTTCCAACCAGTGAGAGTATTTTATTAGCACAAGCAGCACATCTTTATACACCTCTAAAGGCCCTATGTGTGGTCCACTGTCTTTGTTTCTTTTTGCTTATGTCCTTCAACCTTTTGAATCCCTATCCTGACCAAAGCATGAGCCATGGTGTTTAGTTCTAACTGACATGTTAACGATTTGAATTGTCTCAATTTATTGCGACAAAATGATGTTTTCAGTCTTATGGGCATTTAGGAAACTATGAAAGGACCAAGTCTGTGCTTGGGTTGGTACTTTATGTGATTTCAAATATAGTGACCTTCGAAATTAAATAAACATGCACACAAACGGGATTCATTATAAATGCTCCCACAATGTATGGAAAGATATAAAGCTGAACAGTTGTTCATCACGGGGCATTAGGGCCGCAGATGAAGGCTGTCAGCTCTGCAAATGTATTCATCTTATTGACTAATATTCAGTGGAAAGTGAATCTCTTCGGGTTTGAAAGTAGTCAGACAAAAAAGGCGTGATTAAATGACCTTGTACACCGAGAAACTGCAGTAGTGTTTTTTTCGCAGCTTTCAGGTTGATGAAATTCAAGAAGAATTTAGTTTATAATTAAAGTCTGCAGATGAATAAATAATTTCAGTTAGATTGAAGAACTAATTGTTTATGGCACGTGGCAGATCAAAATCCATATGAAACATCTGGCCAGAAAGTTATTTAAGCCAATTCTTACTCTATCTATCTATCTATCTATCTATCTATCTATCTATCTATCTATCTATCTATCTATCTATCTATCTATCTATCTATCTATCTATCTATCTATCTATCTATATATATATATATATATATAAAAGAGCAGGAAACAAACAAAGGATAATTAGTAAACAGAGTCATTTATGGTGCATGTGAACGGAAACGGTTTCCCATGTGG
>VURO01050189.1:112069-132357 GCA_015108175.1 Pelvicachromis taeniatus | reverse complement strand
GCGTGATTAAATGACCTTGTACACCAAGAAACTGCAGTAGTGTTTTTTTTCGCAGCTTTCAGGTCGATGAAATTCAAGAAGAATTTAGTTTATAATTAAAGTCTGCAGATGAATAAATAATCTCAGTTAGATTAAAGAACTAATTGTTTATGGCACGTGGCAGATCAAAATCCATATGAAACATCTGGCCAGAAATCTTAGTTATTTAAGCCAATTCTTACCTTATATATATATATATATATATATATTATTTTATTTTATTTTATTTTATTTTATTTTTTTTGAATTAGTGGCCATAATTTAGAAGATTATTAATATTAATAAACTGGCCCTCACTCAGTTACTCCTGGCACGGAAATTTTTCATGTAATTTTGTACAATGTTACATTTACTGGAATCTGTTCAAATGAAAGCTGCTCAAAAGTGTACATTCCGTTTATATTGGGCACAATTTATTTAATGATTCATTGTTTGAATATATCATCTTTGATTTTATATATTTCAGTTTCAAATTTACTCAGAATTGTTGCTTCATGTTTAGTGAGAGTGATATATCATCATATGTCTGATACAACAATAATGCCCATTTCCTTCTGAAAGAATGAGAAACACCTGATTACAGAAGACCTTTCCATTACTTTTTCTTCTGTTTAGTGCTAACCAGTGCTAACCTCTAGGCACTATTCTTAATTTCAGTGATCATGTATTGATTATTAAGTGAAGTCTAATAAAAGTTCTAAACATTCGTTTGTTTAAAACTTTTATCAGCACTGGTTTTAAAACACTTGTTTGTGTTACATTACAGGAATAGAGCCTGGCTTCAGGTAATTGTTGTCAACTTACTCCTAACAAGCAACCACAACGTGAATTATTGCACACCTGACTAAGAGCTGGAAGCAGGTCTTAATTCCCACCTAAGACAACTCTGAAACTAGTCTCAGAACTCAAACAACAACGCAACCTTAAAAATGATCAAAACGGTGCTGTATTCACATATTTTAAAATGCATACATTTCCTTAAAAAAAAAAAATAGGGTCACTCACTACATAATTACTCACTACATGATCTAGCTGTCTACATTTTGATGTGGAAATTGTACAAGGTAAGCCTTCCGATGAAAGGCCTGACAGTATATATGTGGTGCACTTGAGAATCGCTAAATAGGACCAATGATTTCATAACCAATCACAGCAGAGCGGCCCTCCCATTGCCTAACAACCTAGCAACCAATTAAAATGCAGCGTTCTTCCGACTGTTTAAAAATATCCTCTGTGGACCCGCCCCTCCCTGGTGTGTGCACTTCCTCGTTGTTGTCCCCGTTACTACGGTGACCGCTAAGCTCTGTCAGCGGTTGGTGGAGACCGTATGACATAAGAGCGTTATCGGGAATTCCTCTCCCCTCAGGGCTCCGTGTGACGACGAGTGTGAGCTTCAGTTAATGCCGGGGAGAAAGCAGCACGCATTTTATACACGTGAGGCGCTAAAGTTTCCCAGGTTTCCTGAAGCCCAGCTCCGCAGATGAGGAAGATGTGTCTGTGCGGAGTTTAGACTTTAATGAAATGACAAAACTTAGAGAAGAGAGTCCATGGTCGTTAGCATCTTTTCCTTCTTCTCTGGTTCCTGCTTATAGGCACAACATCTGAGATCTGTACTGACCTGACCAAGGAGGACTTAAAAGTAAGTGTAACAGTGAAAACATAAGTTAATTCCTCTGTTTCCGCACCAGTAACAGGAACATGGGATCTTATGCGGTATCTCTATAATTTTAGTAGGATGTCAAGCCATTGTAGTTTGACAACTGTTATATGACGTTATACATCAGTTAGGACTTCCTAAATAAAGACCTTAAATGCCTGTTTAGAGGGAGGCTGTGTTTTTAAAGTATTGATTTTTGATAAATAATAACAATAATGTATATTTTTCTGATCCCGTAGGAAATTAGTCTCTGCATTTAACCCATTCACTCAGTGAAGCAAAGTCACCCAGGACTGTAAGGGACGGCAACGCCTGCAGGTATGTCTGTCCTAATATCAGTCATTATGTTTACCTTAACTCCAATTATTAACTTTTTGGCCTCTAGTTTTTTACTTTTCTTTGTGTCTTTTCTACTTTTTAGTTGATATGTGAACTTTATGTATTTATGTTTTGGTACAATTAAAGCTGCAGAATGACTTCTCTTATGCGCGTTTATCATTTTGTTGTTCAAGCTGAAACCCGACTAACAGGTTAAACAACTATACAGCCTAGTTTGAACTGTCTTTGTTTTGCTCTAGGAGCTCTTTCAATGCATGGCTGCAAAGGTTTATATTTTAAACTAACAGCGTGCAGTCTTCCCCTAAAGAGAGCTTTGAAACTTCACAGCCATATGACAAACTTCACACCACTGGGGCATTGAGGACTTCTTTTTCTCTGTGTTTCACCCGAACTCAGGGTTAGGTTCACGTCACACTTTTACATTAGGAGTTACGACGTGTTTTTTTGTTATGCAACTCTGTTTATGCACCTTCGGTACGCACTGTATTGAATTTTACTATCAACCACATTCTCTGGTGAGGCTCTTGGCACCCCACTGCTGACCTTGTCACAGAGCTTTGCCGTACAAGGGATCAGTGACGGTGTGTGGACACACCGACAGCTCAGATGTCTGCTCCCGAGCTCCTGGGGCTGCTGGCAGGCCGTCTTTAAATAGATAAGCACTTTAGTTGTACACCAGAGAGGGGCTGTGACCTATGAGCAAGGTGACATCCCAAGTCTATCTGTGTCTCAGGGGATGATTCAGCAAAACATTCACCATATGTATAAGCCTTAAGGAAATTCCCAAGGTTTTGATAATGCTACAATCAAGCAAAACTGCTAGTAAAATCACAGGGTCCTCAAATATGAAGATAAGTTATTTATTATATAATAATATTTTGGGGTTTTGTATTATCGATCAGGTAATGTGTCCCTTGTCGTGCTTTAATATGTAACTTGTATAAATAAGTAGAAATAGTTGTACAATGGTTTTCACAAAGCTGTTTTCTCCTCAGAGGGCCCACCATGTTCCCTGATGCCCTAGAAGCAGCCGGGTGTGTAGAGGGTCTCTCACTGCCCTCTCTGCAACCGCTGCCAGAACTGGAGGAAGAGGAAGCAGAGGATTCGTTGGAGAGGGGGCCAAAGACATCAGGACGCTACAGGAAAAGCCTTCAGCTTTTAAAGCCCTTCAGGATAACGCACAAGTAAACAAAATCGACTTTAATTGTATTTGATGACTCTGGTAACGAGAGAGATGAATGAATAAAGGCAGACAGTTTTAAGCTGCTACAGTGACAGATATGTTCAAGTGTAAAGATACACACAGACTCGGGAGTACACATTTGCTCTGTTTGGCCCCTCCCTAATGTGCTGACTATTCGGGTGTAGCCCGAGGCCATGATAAGGGCTTTCAACATATCCCCCAGCAGCACAGTGCCATGTCTGAACATATACCCACTGATAAACCCCCCCTAAACTCCTTTTTCTTTTCGCTGCACTCTTAGATTTCTGTGAAGAGCGTGTAAATTACTATCCAAACACTGCCGGCATGATTCACCTCTCATTGACTCTGGCGAGTCAAAGGCGCCGATTATTTGTCAGAAACCTATGTCTGTCTGCTCCCCCAGCATAGCGCCTCTGTGTGTGTACCTGTGCTTTTATACATCTCACCTATTTCCACGTCTTCCACTCTATTCCAGGCACCAGCATCCAGTCGATAATGCTGGCCTCTTCTCATTTATGACTCTGCACTGGCTCTCGCCGCTGGCAGTGAAAGCCTACAAGGCGTCCAGCTTGTCTATAGATGATGTGTGGGGACTGTCTTGCCACGAAGCCTCTGCAGTCAACTGCCAAAGGTGAGGTAATTGTGCCAATGCTGAGGTTTGCCTGATGAAAGGGACCTGCGGTGTTAGGAAAACTCTATTTATTGTTGAAACACAGTATTCCCACTATACTGGAACCTGGTGAGGCATGAAATAAAAAGGTGAGGTAGGAGTTATTTGGAAGGTGTTAGATTTTTATGTTTTTTTATAACAGTGAAATGTAATATATCGAATCTATCCACTCTAAAAAAAAAATAAGAAGGGTTTTTGAGTGAAATCACAAAGCAAAACTATAATATGCTGTTTACATAGACACCACATATTGTATACCATGTTAATATAGAGTTTTGATGAGCCAAACTGTTTGTTTTGCTTTCTTTCTTTACAGTCAACAATTTGAGAATTATTTTAAGTCAGTCATCTGTATAGCATACCGCTTCGGTAAATACAGGCTAGTATATCTAGCTGTCTGTATTTACCCAGCATCACATGTGCTGTTCACTCCTTTCTGAACAGCATTTACTAAAATGTGCTGTGTCGTTACAGAAAATTATAGCCTTATTCAACATTTATGTCTTCATTAACAAAGAGAGCATGAGCATGAGGGTCACAGACAGAGTGTTGGAAACTACTGAAGAACAAACTCCTGTTAAATGGATCTCCCATTTTCTATTTCTTCCTTTTTTCTTCTTCTTCTTCTTTGTATTATTATTAACGTCCAACACTACATATACAACATATATTCAAAGGAGAAAAAAAAGAAACAAACAATACAACTTTGATGAAGAAGGGATGTTTCTACTGGTCAATACAATTTAATTACAGATGTTCAAAAATAATATCAGGTCTATAAGGCGTCGCATAGTTGGCCAATATTTCCCAGTGGAAAACAAATTGTTCGGATTTATAACTGAGAAATGCTTCTCTATTTTGTAAATGCCTATTGTGGTTTCCATTCATATATTAAATGTTGCGCTTGCCTCACTAGTCTTTCTACTAGACACCAGCAGCGGTAGTTTCATTAAGTTCTTATCTCTTTTTATCTGCTCTAGAGGTGTACACCCAAAATATATAGACACTCATTGGAGGAATTTTACAATTAAAAGTGTCATGCAGTGCCCTGTGTATCCCAATCCAACAGTCTTTAATAACAAGATTATGAAAAGACAAGGTAGTACTTTGCATTAGAGTTAGGTGGTAGTAGTTAACAGGGAGGTTAGCCCTCTTTAGCCCAAGATTTCTAAGAGGGGGAAATAAAAAAGCTTGTCAAATTCTTCCAACAAAATCTAACCCATTTATCTTATTTTCTTATTTATGTTAACATGTATTTATGTTAACATAAATATGACTTATTAACACTTATTTATGCTATTCTGATATTGTTCCACAAGTTGTAGATGCTTTGCAGACTGTGAACCTTTGCCTGTCTTTGCGTCTATGAAACGGCCTCTCTAAGATGCTCTTTTCATAACCAGCCATGTTCTTGACCTGTTGCTGGTTAACTTAATGAGATGTAAATCAGATGTAAATCATTTCTCCAGCCATTTCTTTTTTGTGACACCTACTCTTCTAACCTTTTGTTGTCCCTTCCCCAACTCTTTTGAGACGTGCTGCTGCCATCACATTCAACATTTTTGTGAAATGGTACATTTTCTCAGTTTTCTACAATCAGTTGCAAATAAAATATGGATTCATCAGATTTGCAGATCACTGCATTATAGGTTGATACATATACACAAAGGTGTAAAACTACAATTATAGTAGCCTAACCTATAACACAGATTAACTGGATGGTCTGTAAAATGGATTTCAAAAGGCACTGGTACCACAAGGACAGTCGAGACGGCACTGGCTTAAATGAACTGAAATGAAATCTGGCAGGCAGTCTAAACAGCCCCTTTTGGCATTAAAATGAACCCTTGAGTTGAGTTCAACATGAACTTTTTAATGTGGGGGGTAACTCTATGTTGACTTCCATTTTCAGCCCGTGTAGTTGTTGCTTGGTTTCTTTATAAGTGTTGAGTAATGCCAGTGTCATCATTTTAAATAACATACAATCAGCTCACTGCACATGACTGGCATCGTCATTATATGCTCTGATGCTTTAGCCGAAGGAGTGAAAATGAAGTTACTAATGTTCAAATATTCAAACTGCTAATTAACATCTAGTGAAGTTGTAGAGGAGAGTCGCTAATCCATTCTTGGTTAAAATGGGCTTTGTCAGTATAAGTATTTTTTTGTTTCTTTGCGCTGTAACCCTGAGCTGAGATTGTGTTGTTTGTCCAGAGTATCCAGTGGAGCTTTCTGTTTGAGGATGAATTCCAGTGACATGACATGTAACTCTACAAGCCTGTTTCAGTGTCATGGGGTCGGGTTGTCTTTTTAAAATAAATATTGAGAAAAGCCCTTTTGTTAAACCTGGTGAGAATAATTGTGACGAAAACAGAAAATGCAAGTTCTCATTCAGGGTTTCTGGAGTGATACAGCCGTTATAGTGTCGTTTTAGTATTTATATTTATGTACTGTTTTGTGTGTTTGTGCAGCACACAGTTAGGCTATACCTTGAGACTTAACTGATGAACATCCTGTGTCTGTTTACAACACAGGAACGATGTGATGGGATAAAGGCGGGGGAGTGTTGCTAAGAATGGCGGGGATTACAGATTACCGTGAGAATTTGTGCCTCTCTTAGACAATAATGGCATTAAGTGTGTACCTGTAATGCACAGTGTCTCCCTGTCTCATTCATTAGCTGTCATTGACAGGAGCCAGGCTAGGGCAGACCGTGAGATAAAAGGCCAAACTTCAGCTTGGGAAATGCCTCGTGATGATACCCTGATTCTATGAATGAATTTAAATGTTATTAAAGCTTTATTTGTCCTACTCAGGGAAAATAAAACCAATGTTTTTTGTTTTTTTTTCCATTACTGCTGTGACTCAGCAGTAAAAAGGAGAATGACTATTTGAGGAAGTTCACTCGTGTATCTGGTGACAACTGCGTAGGTTGCCAGTAACACTTGTTCTGTTTAAAGATCGTGGCGCAGGGCTGAGAGTCTTTGTGCGGCTTTGTGTATGTTAAAAAGAAGCGGAGACGAGAAGCAGCAAAAGAGCACAAAGCCACTGGGTGGGTGCCTGACACAGTTTACATAGCAAGAACATTTACAGAATGGAGATGCAAAAGCACAGATGATAGCGAGACGGGAAATTGGAAAGGCACCCTGGGAGAGTTGACACTTGTTGGTTGCTCAGTGAGGTGCGAACCTTGAATGCTGTGTCCTGTTCAAACACGCTCCTGCAACATCAGCTTTGCTTGCCATCTGGCATGCTGAGACGATGGCTGTCAGGAACATTTCACTCCTGTTCGAAAGCAAATAATTCCTGCTTTACAGCCCACACTGTTGCCCTGCTGTTCTCCTTTTCATTTATACGTAGGTACATGTACACACGAGATCTAATATCGTGTTTCTAAATACACATGACTTTGGATATGTGTGATCAGAAGTTTGCATGTGCTCATCATGCATATAAATATGACGGTAGCTGTTTAGAAATGGCTCCAGGAGACATCCCCCGCTCCTGTAAGTCTATCATTTCCCTTAATAGATCTTCACTGAGTTCCTTGGACTTTCTCATTGTTTTGAATATTGGTAAGTCCTGTCGTACAAATTTGCATGTGCATATTTTAGCCTGTATGTATACTTTTGACCCCGTGTGGGTTAAATCCAATATAAAATCATACATGTGCACCCAGTTCTTGCTTTCTAAAGTTATTAATGATGAATACTATGAAATCGTTCCAATGTGGAAAAAGAACAGTTCAAACTCATTAAAACTTCCAAATTATGTGTAATCTGCCGACCAGAATTGTATATTAATTTTTTATTTTATTTTTTTAGCTGGGGTTAAAAATCTCTCTCTTGTTGTTCTTCCAATAGATAATTTGCTGTTCCTCGCTCGGTCCTTTGATTGGATTTAGGAACACTAGTCTAACTTTCCATGAATCAAACAGTGTCTGTGTAGCATTTGGAGTGCAAATAATTGCAATTCCTTAGATTTAGCACCATTTGACTTCAAGTAGCAATTACCAAGCCGTGTGAGAGTGTAGCGGGTATAATGTTCTGTCTATCTCTGATACGTTTTTAATAAAGTCGTTAGGGCGTTAATTACTTTCTGCAGCTGCTCGACTGCTGCTTTATAGAGTCATTAGCCGTGATGCATTTGGCCAACAAGATATTTACCCACTTCAAATGGCATTATACAGCAATAAAAGTGCATTAGCACATCTTTAACATGTTTGGTAGTACCTTTCTCAGTGCAATTATTTGATGCGTGATTGTATATTGTAGGTCACCTTTATACTATTATCACCCTAGCTATCTTCAATTGTCTTTGGGGTTTTTGATTGCATTGATTGCCTTCTATACTGTTTTTATCCTCTATTTTAGGCAGTGCTGGTTTTTTCTAATTAAAGAAAAAATGTCCAAGAAACTTTTACTCTTTACATGGAGATACTGGGCTCTTTACGGCCACATTGCATAGCACTGATGTGCATAGCAGTTATATACATTTAGTTTAGTAAGAATGCACTCGTGTTTGGCTGAACTGTGTGCTCCTATAGTTTGTCACTATTTGTGAACCTGGGTTTTGCTTCCAGGCTTGAATATTTGTGGCACGAGGAGCTCAAGCGAAGCGGGCGAGAGGGGGCATCCCTGACAAGAGTCTTCTGGAGGTTCTGCCAAACCCGTACGCTGGTGGCCGTGTTCTCCCTGCTTCTCACAATGGTGGCCGGCTTTGTTGGGCCTGTGAGTACAGTCTAAATCCTTCTTTCCCTTTTATATTTCTTTACTGATTCAGCTAAAATGCCTTTCAACATGATTGCTGGCTTGAAGCCTCAAGTCCATGTATTTTCAGAAAACCATTTTATCCTGTTTCATGCTGGTCTGGAAATTGAAATGAAAACATACTGGGAGATTACAAAGCCTTAGATATTGAGAGTCATATTAATACCATAGATTAGCTGTTTTGTACCCAGTCACACTTTGGTCCAGATATGCGCAGGGCTTTTTTTTTTTTGTGGCACACTTGTAGCTTTAGATTCCCTGCCAAAACAGCTCTCAGATGATTATCGGAGAACAAACTCAAAGTGTGAATATTTCTAAACATTCCTTATCGGAAAACTGAAAACTGAAGGGTAATTATGTTTGAAGTTCTAAGTCTGTGGCATGTCTGAGTGACTTTCATTGTTGCTTTTGCTCCAAGCTGTTTCTTTTGATGTCTTATGTGCATACTATGTGATTCCTGCTACCCACAACTAATAGCATTAACTGGATTTAGTTCTTAGACAATGACGCATTTGTCTCACATTCTTATGTGATTTTTTTTTTTTCTTTAGTGCATTGAATGACAAAGCAATGTTGTATGTATTCTTTCTGCTGTGGAATGAGTTATTGACTAATTTTACTTATCCAGGCAAGAAAAATATTGCTTCTCTTTTCCATCAAGTCTTTAAAAACAGCATTTTTTCATGTTTTTTTTGTCCACTTCTAATCCAGTTATATATGAAATATTTCCTGTTTCTGCTTGTTTCTCCTCCGTTATCTCCATCCCTGCTTTTTGTCCTTGTTCTCTATTTTGACTTTTTCTCTGTGCTTTCCTTTTTTCCTCACTCTGTCCTTTCTGTCACTCTATATTGGCAGGCTATCATGGTTAAAGCTCTGCTGGAGTATTCCCAGAGCTCAGAGAGCTCTGTGTGGTATGGTCTGCCTCTGGTAGCTGGGCTCTTTCTCATGGAGCTGATGCGCTCCTGGTCTCTGGGACTCATGTGGGGCGTCAATTACCGCACTGCAGCACGCCTCCGTGGGGCCGCTCTTACCCTCGCCTTCCACAAGATCCTCCGCCTGCGCAGCACTAAAGACATCAGTCCGGGCGAGGTAGGTGGTGTAACCCTGGAGGGAACTCCTCTTTAAATTAAAGAAATCATCCCTCGCTGCAGGGCACCACATGCAGATGATTGAGATGGATTTAATTTCTGCTCTTACACCAGTCCTGCTTAGATTTCGACAAATCCCATAGCCCGAGGGAGGGGAGGCTGTCTAAGATTAGTCATTACTCAGCTTAAGAGGAATCATTGTCCAACAAGTAAATGTGGGAATAAGGATAACTGTATTCATAAAATTGTATTTGTAGTAATATTTGGTGACATTTGGAGGAATTTTGAAGCAGTTGCTTTATGTAAATCACTGTCTCTCCCTACCTAGCTGATCAACATCTGCTCCAGCGATGGCCAGCGGCTCTATGAAGCAGTGTGTATGGGCTGCCTTCTGGCTGGAGGGCCACTTGTGGGAATACTGGGTCTGTCTTACACTGCATTCTTCCTGGGCCCCACGGCTCTGGTGGGGTCATCCATTTTCATCATCATTTACCCTGTCATGGTACGACTTTCACTATAACATCTGAACCAGAGGCAAAGAATGGAAAACATGGTTGTCTGTCTGTCATTCTTTTTAAAGTGGACCTTTTATGCTAATTTCTGGCTCCTTATTTTTTATTCTTGGACTCTGCTAGACTTGCATGAGTCACAGTTCAAAAAACTGCTTATTTATCTTATACTGTGCCTTGGTGCAGCACCTCCATTCCTTCTCTGTCTAAAGCAAGCTGTTTGAGCTTTTCTCCTTTTTCTCCCATCCTCCCCTTAAGCCAACTTTTTTTTTAACTCGAAGACAGAGTAGTGTGCTTTAGATGACCGTATTAGGAATATCTGCTCTCTTTGACATACAAATCCAGTAGCAGAAGAAATTGAAATGGAGCATTTAGGGCAGGCTGAAGCATTTTGGCTCGTTTGGATTACTTTTACATAAATTGACATGATTTAAAATTTTGGTAATGTTTAATCTGAGCATCCATCAGTGTGACAGTTTATAGATATGAGAGAAAATGAAGTAATTGGTCCATTTTAAGGCAATGTAATTATAGCAGTTTCAAAAAGTTTTACCAAAACTTACTCACCAGAGAGTTTATTATAGCTGATTCATTCTTTTCAAGTTAGATTTTTTTTAAATCTAATTTGGTTAGTTGAAGACAGAAATTGTAATGTCATTAAAGTCTTTAAGTTAATTTAGATTATTGGAGAGCCAAACAGACACTTTTTAAAAGCATCATAACTCTGTGGCTATCAGTCGCCTGTCAACTTTGTAACTGTTATTTTCAAATTACACTCAGTCTGAGCTGTAGTCTGACAGCCAGAGACCCTGCTATTGATGGGGAAGGCGTTTATCACTCTGGTCTCCGGGACAGGCCTGCAGCACAGCTAATGTGATTATGTCTGCTTTCATTTCCTCCCCCGCCACTTATTTCTCCTGTCATCATTTCCCCCGTTCCTGTCTGGACAGATGCTTGCATCGAGGTTGACGGCATATTTCCGCAAGAAGTGTGTGGCAGTCAGCGACCAGCGCGTGAGACTGATGAATGAGATCTTGGGCTGCATAAAGTTCATCAAGATGTATTGTTGGGAAGATGCCTTTGCAAAAAACATTCACAGTGAGTGGCAGTCATGTGACTCAGCACTATATCCAGTGCTCATTTCCTGAATGTTGTAAAGACCTGAGAACTTTGTGCTAGTCAGCATTTTTCAGAATAAGGTGTCACGTTACTTGAACATCTTTTACTCATGCAAATTAGTCACTGAATGAACAGTTTATCACCTAAACTTGGAGTTGTCCTTGTGCCAAACTGGCATGATAACCCTACCCCTTAAACAGGGCAGGTTAATGGAAATGGATTAAGTGTGCAATTGTCTGTAATCAAAGGCAGTTTCAATCCCTGCACTTCAAGATTAATTGGCAAAGTGTTTGGGGCCCTATGATACCTTAAATGGCTGTCAAGGCTGCTCTACTTATTCATGACTAAGCGATGGGCTTTTTTCGTGAGGTCCTTGCTCTAGGTCATGGTTAAGCATCATTTTCCCTATTTAATCTTCTCCAAATTAGCCAGCTGGGACTCACTTTCATTGCTGTCCTGTGATTACTCGTTATAATAACAATAATTAATTGGCGTTCATTGGTGAATGAGTCTTAAGAGTTACAATGTCCTTTCAATTTCTACTGATGTCAAATTTACAGTCAGCAATTGTGCCTATAACTCCTCCTTTGTAGTTTATGTAGGAACACACATATCCCAATGGGGAATAAGGACAATGAAGTGACTCAGCGAGCTCATGCAAACGGGATATACAAACATAGACGAGAGGGTCAGGATTCTGGAATTGGACTTGAAAAGTTTTCAAGGATCACCAGGTTTTGAAGACCCTTTGAAGAGCGAGGCTCTTGTACTCTCTTGTAGCTATTTCTGTGTGCTTGCAGTGTTGGTTAGTGACTCTGATGATGGTGTGGATTGACTGGCCAACACTTTGGGAGTCACTCGACCCTCACTTTACTTTCACATTCTTTGTGTCTGTCCTTGGTTATTTATCATCTCTGTCTTTCTTATCTCCTTGACAGAGGTGCGGTTAGAAGAGAGGAGCATACTGGAGAGGGCTGGGAACGTCCAAAGTATCACAGTGGGATTGTCTCCTATCATTGTGGTGCTCGCAAGCGTGTGCACTTTCACCTTACATATGGGCTTAGGCTATGACCTAACCGCAGCTGAGGTGTGTGTGATTTTCCTGTATTTTGTCAGCCATCTGTATATCCGTGCATATTTATTTAAATTGTGTAAGGTTTAAGATGCCCACCAAGTCTCTGTTCATGATGAGCATATATACACATTTTAAAATGAAACTTCACGAATATAAATAAATGATTGAGTATAACTGTCTCCATCTCTACCTCAGGCTTTCACTGTGGTTGCAGTTTTCAATGCTATGACCTTTGCCTTGAAAGTCACACCACTGGCGGTGAGGTCATTGTCAGAGGGTGCTGTTGCAGTCAAAAGATTTCAGGTGAGAAAGATGGCTAGTGTCTTGTAAAGGTGGATAAATGATAGTATTTCATGTAAAGTATAGTAATGTAGCTGTTGACTTCTTCATGTTTTAACATTAAACAGTATTTTAAGATGTCAAGGTTGATAAAGCATAAATGAACTTATTTATCCATATCACGTGCCTCCACGTGTCAATTTTTTTAAAGGACATACGCTAAATTAAACTTATACAGTATGTATACGTTTAATTTACTTATACAATATGTGATAATATGTGATATGTGAATACGTTTTTACCTTATTCACATATCACAGCTGACATTTTTGGCTGTTTTCTAAACACATGATAAAATTCACATGTTATCCAGCAAGAGTGAAGTTAGCCAACATCTTGGCAAATGTGCACTGAAAGGCACAGAAAATGTGAACATTTGTTCTATGATCAAGTTCAAGGTTAAGTTCAGTGTGTGGAACAGGGCCTGGGTTTTTATTGGGTGGGTGGGGTTTGATTTGTTTGTGTTGTCTGATTTGTTTCGCAAAGCTAGGACATACAAGGTCAGAGGAAAGACATTTGCAAACAACATAATTACGAAATTGCGGTATAAAATAGGAGATTAATACAAAATAGTTAAGAACCAATTTCTTTTCTAATTATATAAAATGTTCTCAATTTTATAAAGTTATCCTTACGTTTTCTGTATTTTCATTTTATTTTTTTATTTTTATTTTTTAAATTTCTTTTCTTAATTTTTGTAGTTCTTAAAAAACAAAAGAATTAAACTACTCTTTTTTTTTTTCAAGCACTAAAATATTTAAGTAACTGTTAAACTGGTCATCACAATGCCTGTTGCCTATAATCCAGCCCATTATGCCTGACTCCACAGAGACTCTTCATGATGGATGACAGAGAGGAGGTTGTAGTAAAAATGGAGGATCCTGACAACGCCGTAGAATTTCAGGCTGCCACGCTGGCTTGGGAAGAGGCAAAAGGCAAAAAACCAAACCCGGCTCCCAAGAAGCGAGGAGTAATGAAGCATGTCCTGCGAAGGGAAAAGCTTAGCTTGTACATTTCCACAGATGATGGCAAAGGAAACAAGGAAAACACCAATGTGCAAAGTCTCCTCACAAATATGGAGCAGGAGAGTCCACAAAGCACTGTCTCCTCCACTCAAAGCATACGCCCCCCACTGCACAAGACCCTGCACCGAATTAACCTGCGTATAAAGAAGGTAACACCACAAACACATATCAAGTCGATTAATAGTGGCCTATTATTCCTTTTCTCATATGTTGTACTTACATGCATGTTAGAGTGGTAAGGGCTCATATTAAACATGACAAAAGGGTCTGCACCTGAGCCCAGTTTAAAGCAAAGATCATTTTAAACAGTGATTCATACCAGGCTACTTTGATAGGGTTGAGAATAAAAAAATAAAAAAAGAAGTTTGAAATGAGCATAATCAGCCCCCTTTAAACATTTAGACAAACCTTTACCCCCATCATGTAAGTAATATCTACAATACCATCGTTTCTTCTTTTCAAGGGATCGTTGGTTGGAATCTGTGGAGGTGTCGGGAGTGGAAAGAGCTCTCTTCTGTCTGCTCTGCTGGGACAGGTGATATTCGTGTGAATGCTCTAGATGCTTACTTTAGGTTTCCTCTTCAGATAACCCAGAATAACTCATGAATAACAACAAGGACAGCTTTTCTTCCTGAAGTTTTTCAGTCACACACAATGTCACAGTATAACCTGCAATTTGCAAAGGACTTTTTCAACTATTTTCTCTGCTCCATACCTTCTGCTTTTGTGTTTTAGATGACTCTGTTAGAAGGAAAGGTTGCTGTCAGTGGTGGCTTTGCATATGTGTCACAACAAGCCTGGATCCTAAATGACTCTCTCAAGGAAAATATCCTGTTTGGAAATAAGTATAACCCAGACAAGTAAGAATAACTACTGTATAACCATGTTATAAGTAAGTAAAACTAAGTGCTAAACGTGTAAATTTATACCTGACTTTGCATATTTGTTTCCACATTAGATACAATGCAGTGCTGGAAGCATGCTGTCTTCTCCCTGACATTGCAGCGCTCCCATATGGAGACATGACAGAGGTATCTGACGCTTCTTTTTAACAAAATGTCATCTCCGAAAACATTGATTTCTCAAATATCATGCACAGCAGTTTCAGTTTATGCAATAAATTGAATTCAGCCTCAGCACGAGGAGAGTTTTGTGCAAAATTTATTTTTATTTTCTCTTTTTAGATTGGCGAGAGGGGTGCCAACCTGAGTGGAGGGCAGCGTCAGCGAGTGAGCCTGGCGCGTGCACTCTACAGCGAGCGGCCCATTCTTCTCCTGGATGACCCTCTCAGTGCTGTTGATGCCTGTGTGGGCTCCCATATCTTCAGTAAAGTCATTCGGGGTGCCGCTAAAGCCAAAACCGTACTCTTTGTAACGCATCAGCTGCAGGTAACTATTGCCTTTGAAATTCCAATAATTTCCATCAGTATCCTTTTGCAGTTTCTGCTGTTTTAGAATATTTCAATCCTTTCTGTCAAATTCAGTCTTTCTTGCTTTTTCAACCATGAGAAATTTTGCTTCTAAAAGCTACAGCGATCAATTAATAAAAAGTTTAAACCTTAAGAAATCCACAGATTGTTTGCAAAATTAATATCTTGCTCTTTTGCCTCTTTCATGTATTTATCTTTTAGTATCTTCCTAAGTGTGATGTTGTTATTCTGATGAAGGATGGCCAGATTGCTGAGCACGGTACCCATGCGCAGCTAATTGGTAAAGACCGCAACTATGCCATGCTATTCAACAGCATGCAACAGGAGGTAAGGCCAGGGGCACAAGAGGAGCAAAGCCAACTCTTTTGAATAAGGCATCTTTGCCCTCACGACACAATAAAACTGAACATTACAAGCTGAATAATTCATAAGCCCAGAAAGGCAGGCCCTGTAGCAAGGAAATGTTAATGCATACAAAGGCTTTTATTATTTATGTGTGCATTGATTTACTGGTGAGCTGCTAAAGACCGTGTCACAGATATCTCTGTTTTAATAACTTCCACAGTGCCATTGCTATGGCCGTTGTGATTTCTGGTGGTGACATGTGTGAAAACTCTTCCCCCACTCCCCTTTTTGTCTCTCAGAATCTGGTGAAAGAGAACCTAAAAAACAAAGAGCAGAGGGTAGGTGGAAATAAGGCTGACAGTGCAGTTGATGTTGCCAAGGTCAGCCCAAAGGTGGAAAGCAAGAAAAGCGGTGAGAAACCCGTTTTCATGCTTCTCATGTAAATTGCTGTTTTCCATGAGAATGGTTCATAAGTAACTTCTTTTCTGGCTTTTATATTTAGAACCACTGATGAAAGCTGAAGAGAAAGGCTCTGGTTCAGTCTCGTGGTCTGTTTACAGAGCCTACATCAAAGCAGCAGGAGGCCCCGTAGTCTTCGTCATCAACATCTTCTTCTTCTTTTCCACCACAGGCTGCATAGCTTTCAGTAACTGGTGGCTGAGCCACTGGATCAGACAGGGCAGCGGGGTGAGTGTAGATGACTCTAGTTTTCTATAACACAGGACTCTCTGGCTCCCAAAAGAAAAATAACTACTGTGCTTGGATGAGTGTGGCAGCCGACTGAGTATTAATCTGGATGTGCATGATTAAAAAAGTAACAGCACCTTGGTAAACTTAATTAAAAACAAGAGTGTGCAGTAAAGAAACAGATGTGCAGCTAAGCAGTTGGTGGCTGCTGTTGAGAAATGTGCTTGGAATGGCAAACACCACCGAACGGACTGATTTCCATGATTTTTTTTTTTTTTTTGTGAGCCAAAGTGTGCTTTTCTCAATTTCATTAGAAACCAAATGGGGAAAAAAATGTTTTTTTTTTTGTCAGCCTGTAATTTGTTGCTCCATCTGCCCTCAGAACACATCATTAATCTCGGTGAATGAAACAATAGCAAGCAACAGCATGAGACTCAACCCTCATATTTGGTACTATTCAGCTGTTTACATCATCTCCATGGGAGCCGTTTTGTTGCTGAAGACAATCAGAGGGTTCGTGTTTGTGAAGGTAAGCCTCTTTCTTTCACAAGTTTGTCCCCTTAACCACTGATGAACTTTAAAATTGAGTAAAATGTCTACCTTTACAGCCAAATAGCGCTCCTGCTTGAATGTCTACACTGTCATTTGTCCATGCTCTTATAGATCCAGCATTGAAAATGCCTGCAGGACATAAAGTCTGTTTATCTGTTCACTGTCCTGTCTCACAACCCTACAGTGGTGGCATGCATATCAGTCTGTTTCTCTATGAGAAACGGAGACAAAGAAGCAGAGAGAAAGAGTGTGTGTGTGTGCGCGTGTGGACGCTCGTGTGTTTCAGCACCCCCCTCGGGTGTGCATCCTCGTTTTCAAGCTAACCCATCCTGACACAGCGCTGCAGAGGTTAGGTCCCCACGTTAATGTGTGCCACTTGAAATTGCTAATTTTTCAAAGATGGCTAATCTTTTTTTACCTCTAGCTGTGATGAGATCTTTGTGAGTGTTAAATATTCCATTAATAGAATTAATTTGTTCTCTGCTGCCACATGTAATGTCTGTCCAATTGTTGAAATGTCTCATGCGCACTAGGTCATGACCTTTATGTCAGCCTCCCAGAAACTCATTATAAATGAAGATTTGACAGCACTACTCTGTGCATGACAGCTACCCACCACTGTGCACATGCATGGCATATGTAGCATTTATAACACTCACGCAACATATGTGTTCCACTGTATTTACCCGTCATATACTTTGAGGTTTAACACTGTGTCGACTAACAGACAATTTCACTCCAACTGTCTGTTTATCCAAGCAATGAATGCGTCCATATGTTTCCTAAAGTTGTTGTTTACACGTGTCAGGTCTCGTGTTCAAGCACAACATGTTGTCTGTGTTGACAGTGCACGGTGAAGGCTGCCTCTGTGCTCCACGACAAGCTGTTCAGCCGGATCCTCCGTTGCCCTATGCACTTTTTTGATACAACACCTCTGGGTCGTATCCTGACCCGCTTCTCTAGGGACATGGACGAGGGTGAGTCTTGATTTGTCTTGACTGTGAACCTTTCCCCCAGGAGAGCTTTCAGTCAGTGAAGTCCCCCTGGTTGACAAGGTGTAGTGCCAAGACACAGTGTGATTTGACATGGAGTATTTTCCCTAGTGAGTGTCTCTCTGTTATCCACTTCACTGGTGTCTTTGCTTGACATGTTGATTTGTGAGCTGTTGTTTCTTTGGGTGGTTGGGTTTAATATTTTTGCAGACTGGGCTGTTTTTTGCTACTCATAAATTTTCTTCTGACAAAAGACACTTAGTGGAAGCTAGAGAGAGCATTTCTTTCAAACTCCACACAGTGCATCTGATGTACTTTATTTCTTGTCCCCACAGTGGATGTGCGTCTCACCATGCAGGCTGAGATGCTCCTGCAGAACCTGTCCCTGGTGCTGCTTTGCTTGGGAATGGTGGGCATTGTCTTCCCCTGGTTCCTCATTTCAGTCCTGCCTCTGGGAGGCTTCCTCTACATTATCAATCATCTTTCCAGGTCAGACATTCAACACTTCTGTTCTAATCTCTGCTATTGGGATTTTGTCCAAAGAGTACAATGGAGACAGTGTACAATGCTCAGCTCCATACTTTGAAATGGAGCTCACAAAATGGCTTAAGCATTTTATAAAAAGCAAAAGGATTATTTACTGCCCTATATCTAGTTAAAGCTAAGAAATCCTTTGAATGATCTACATTCCGCTATAACATTGCTCACTATTAAAATCCTTTCCCGTAGTTTTGCTGCTATTGGCTGCTATAGACTCATACTCCTCTGGGACTTCATGTGATGCACTGAGAACATCTTATTCATTCACATATTTTCCCAAACAGTAATTTATTTGCTTTTTGCTTTTTACACATCTAATGAATGGACCCCTTACAATCCTCACTGATTACCCAGATCTCATCTGTGGCCCCCAAAAAGCTTGTCGTTTATGGTTGCTCGAGATTCAGAGTGGTCACTGGAGTTGACGGCCCCTCCCTGGGCCTGGTTCTGCTGGACGTTTTCCTGTATAAAGGGAGTTTTTTCCTTCCCACTGTTGCCAAAGTGCCTGCTCATAGGGGTCATCTGATTGTTCGGGTTTCCTCTGTATGATTGTACACTTACAATATGAAATGCCTTTAGTCAACCATTGTGATTTGGTGCCATATAAATAAAACTGAATTGAACTGAATCTTGAGCAAGACATTGAACCCCAAGTACCCCGTGATGAATCAATCTGGGTTTGCGATCAAAGTCAAAATTTGTCTATGAATGCAGCTTGCAAGGTAAAAAAAAAATGCTTTTGAGTGCCAGGTGGGAGTAAGTGGACTAAACAAGGAGAGCGTAGAATACAGAAAGTACTTGGATGGAAAAACTAATGATCACGGACACTTATGATCACAGGTGTGAGACTCAATTTAGGATTCAACGATGACTTGATAGATAGTTAGGTTAGTAACATGAGTTAGTGCTTGTCATTTTAATTGATCATTCTAAAGTGGTTGGCGTAACCTCTCACCCAGTATCTGGTGTATGCTTACATGAATGAATGAAGTGTGCCAACGTGATTTAGCTGAGCCGAGGGTAAAGAGCCTTCATGCACAATTACTTGAAATTCACTCATGGAATAAATTGGCACTGGGTGTCTGAACCGAGTGGTATGCATCATGGTGTCATCAAAGGGTCAAATGGGTCATCTGTCGCATTGTGTAGGTGCAGTTGTCATCTGACCACTGCAGCAACATGCAGCATATGTGGCATTTTAATTACCTTGTTTTACTTAAAACAAAAAAAGGACTGTTTTTCAGTCGTAAATGTGACTTTTTTTTTATAGACTAAAGCTTTAAAAATCAAGAGTAAAACATATAATTTATCCACTTTTTAGTAAAAGAGCTGTTTCATAAGTTAGAAATGGGCAAAATTGAAAGCATGTAAAGTTTAGCAGTTATAGCCACTTTTGAAAGATTATATCAATTATGTGCTAAAGGTGTAATTTGTGTACACTAAATATATGCTGCACATGCAGGCATACCAAGTGTCACGATCACACAGTTTCTCCATTCTTCCTGCCTTCATAAGTACTGAAAAGTTACGGGTCTGTTAGTCTCTTGGTGGTTCATCCCACCACACAGATGCTTTGAGTCTTTGTTTTTTTTTTCATAGCAGGCGGAACTGACAAGGAGATACCGTCATGCAATGCAAAGTAATTGGAGAGCAGTAAATTGTTTTCCCCTATGAGTCGTATTTTTAACTGACAGCTGCCTGTTATTTTCTCTACATGGAGTTGATAAGAGTGCCTGCAGTAAATGTTAAGCTTTATACACAGCGCTAACACGGGCAAAAAGCCCACTAGATCTTTAAAGTAACGGTGATAATTCACTCGCTAATTATAACACCTGCATTTTTGTTTTATTTTGTTTAGTTCTCATTTTTCCTGCAGATTTTTTTTTTTTTTTTTTTGCCCTGTGGGAATA
>VURO01050189.1:96128-106634 GCA_015108175.1 Pelvicachromis taeniatus | reverse complement strand
GGATGTGGAGATGCGTTATCGCGATGATCTGCCGCTGGTGCTTAAGAACCTGTCTTTCACTATCCTGCCTGAAGAAACCATTGGCATCGTGGGCCGCACAGGATCAGGTACAACTGACCTTTTCAGTTCCCCAGCTGGCAGACTTCAGCTTCCATTTCCATTTAAATGTGTCTGCATTTGTTAACACAGCATGTTTTCTATATGTGTTTGCAGGAAAGTCCTCCCTAGGAGTAGCTTTGTTCAGACTTGTGGAGCTGACTGGGGGCTCTATTATCATTGACGGAATCAATGTTGCACAGATTGGTCTGGATGACCTGCGGAGCAAGTTAGCCATCATTCCTCAAGAACCTGTGCTCTTCATCGGTACTATCAGGTAATCCATTGATAATTACTTTCGTTATTAATCACTGCGACTGGTTTATTGAACTGCCTTAAAAATCTTTTGGCTAAAATAATCATATCAGAAAACACCAATGTTTTAATGTGCAACTAGGTAAGATAGCTACTCTCTTCCTCAACAGTGACTATAGTCAGCCCATTGGTTTAAAGCTATAGTATATGTGTTGAACATCAAAAATGAGCAGGATATTTTTCCATCTAGTCACTCAGTGTCTGTGATTGTGTTTTCAATTTTGCCTGAAATTGGCTTTTGGGAGATATTGGAAGATGTCGCTGCTGTGTGTGCACAGCGGTGATCTGATGTGTGCCCATTACAAAAAAGGAAAAATGATGCTTTGTGTTAAGAAATTAAACAACAGGGGTGCTAAGTTTGACAGAGTATTCAAAAGCACAAAAAAAAAAGCACCTCTGCTTTGTGAATGAATTCCCTCAGCTGCAGGTCAGAATCGATCTTGGTCATGGATTGTTTTGAGCTAGGGATCAGGGCATGCTGCTCTTCTTGTCATAATGTAAAATAGACAGGGGCAGATGCATTTCAGGAGGTAGAACAGTCAACCAATGATATAAAATCCCTGCTTTGTTCATACTAAAAACTGCCCCAGATGTACCAATTTGTGAGTGTGTGTGTGGTCATCTGTGTATAAAATAACACTTCATGAGACTACAAAAGTATAATAGTATAATATATAAATGTAGTCCATTTATCATTGTCATAATGTATCATCATTATAAGCGTCGTTATCATGGTTTATTTCCAATAGGAGCAATTTAGACCCATGGGATCAATACTCTGACGCTGAGATCTGGGAAGCTCTCGAGAAGACGCATATAAAAGAAATGGTGAGTTACAATTGGTTGGAGTGTAAATGATATTTTGCATGACTAGAGCAGCTTTCATTTTACATCTTTATGTCCCTTTGACCTTCGTCAGGTCAGCCAGCTGCCTCATTCACTCCACTCAGAGGTGACAGAGAACGGAGAGAACTTCTCAGTGGGAGAGCGTCAGCTCCTCTGTGTGGCCAGAGCCCTGCTGAGAAACAGCAAGGTGCTGATTGTATAATGCTGCTGGTTTATATTTGCATGTGGAATAGTTGATAAACTCCTCAGTTCTAAAATGAATAATCAGTCTTGCCACGCAACCACCTGCATGGGATACCACTGCCCCCTGCTGGTGGTATCCCATAGCTGGTACGGCTTATGAACTGATAAGATGAGGTCAGACATCATCAGGATATAGTGTATTTGTTTTCAGCTATTTTTGTGAAGTACTATTTGATAACTTTACATGTCAATAAGCAAGCATGTGCACCACAATTTCAGCCTTTTCTTTGTTTGGAAGGTTTCTTTTTGTTTTCTTATTTGATGTTATTTTTCTGCAACCTCTGCAATTCCTATAATATGAATGCATGTGTCTCTTTTTTTGTTCATATTGTCCTTTTTTAAAGATCCTTTTATTGGATGAGGCAACAGCAGCCATTGACACTGAGACAGATCGTCTCATCCAGGAGACCATTCGCACTGCGTTTGGCAGCTGCACTACTCTCATCATCGCCCATCGTCTCAACACAGTGATGAGCTGCAGCAGAGTCATGGTCATGGACAACGGCCAGGTGAGTATAAATGCAACATGTGTTGCATTGGTCCAATGGTTGAAATTCAATTGTTGATGCGATATACCCTAAATATCATGGATGGGATGAGACAGTTCACATTTCACTTGAGCAGTTTTCAAGACTTTTGATGCTAGCTGATAACATGAAATGCACACAAGTACTTACCAGTTTAAGTGTTTCACCCCTGATCCCTTAATAAGTTGATTTTGCATTTCTGGCATTAGTATGTAGAGTAAAATAAGATGGGTGCATCAGAAGACACAAGATTTATAACTTGAGTTTACACCCAATTTATTGGCTGTGCAGTGGTTGCCAATGAAAAAATCACAGATCTTCATTAAGTTGTTATTTTATTACTATTCGATGTACCTAAATGGTTCATTACTTCATGCATTTTGCATTAAAAACACAATTAAATTTCAATTTTGTGTTCTTTGGCTTTGTCTATATTACAAAAGATCCCAAAATATCTTGTTGTTCGAGCCTCGTTGATAATGTCAATATGGCTCAAACAGTCAGTGTCAGCCACTGTGTGGCGGTCGTGATCGCTACTCCTTATAGGAACTTATGATTCAACAAAGTGCAGCAAAGGCTGTCTGAGGACAATATTTCCCACATATTGAAATGCTTTTCATACACTGCCGCTGGGAAATATCTTAGGTTGGAGTAAGTTTGGAGATAATGTGCCCAGATTTTATATGCAAGTGCTGATTTTATTTTATCCTTTTCATTCTCGTAGATTTTGGAGTTTGACAGTCCCGTTGCCTTGCTGGCAGATGAAAACTCAAGATTTAGAGCCATGATAGAAGCATCAGAAAACCAAAACAGATAAAACACACTGGAGCTGCACTTTGGACATGAGCTGTGATCCTACAAAATATCCAGCTGAATATTATGATTTGCACACACGTACACGCTAATCCTGCCAAGTGTGAAAATGATGAGTAAAGAAATCCACTGATGGGTAGTCCGTGCAACCATGTCTGTTTATTTCTTCACCAAAGACACAGAGACAGCACTTCCTAACAGCACATCAAATCTCAGTATGCTAAGTGAGATCTATCAGCCACCGTGTCTCTTTGCCGCCGTGTCACAGGAGTTGCTTCCTGGGGGCCAAACAATTAACTGCAAGTGAAACAGAGCTGCATCTCTGACAATAGCACTTTATGTGTCATGTGGACACTTGGAAGGACGTAGGATGGTTCTTTTTTTCTCTGGAGGTCAGTTAATCAGTCGGACTCTAAATTAGTTTTATTTCTATGACTGAGACCTGACAGTCCAGGAAATTACTATTAGGCATAAATAATGTGAATCAGATTTAATTTCATATTTGCATTGCTACTGATGTTTGTTTGTTTTTTATGTCAGAAATTTATTTCTTTGAATTAAATATTCAGTATACAGTGAATTTGAAAGAAATCACCTTTTATCCAATCCTCAAAACGTCTTTCCAAAAGAAGCTAAAACGTTTGTGTTTTTGTTGTTGCTATAATGAGATAATTTTAGTAAATTATTGCAGACGTGATATGTGCCTAGACCTGTAAACAATTTCAGGTTATATAATGGAGTTAGCCAGGTAAGCGTGTGGTTTTTTTTAGACTGCATGCAAGCACCGTGTTTTCAAATTAGCTTTTCAAATGCTGGAGTTGAATGTTTTACCATGAAGATCATTTAAGTGTTAAGGGTTTGGTGTGTGGTTTGCAACTAAGCTGAAAACAATCAGGGTGTGTCTGTACATGTTTTCCCACATGAGAGAACTGTAAACTACTGCCTTCAAGTATATGTTGAACAATCATGAAAAGTGCAATATCCATTATTTTCAAGATTGCCTTTGTACACTTGAGATTGTGAAGCTGTAATATAATTTTGTGAAATGTGGGATTTTTATATGAAGAGTTTTCTTTGAATAAACCTATTTTTTATTTATTGATGATGTGTGTCTAGTCTTCTAAGATGTCCATCGAGGAAGTTATGTGGTTGTTTGATTTGTCTATTTGTGTTTGTATCTTTGGATTCCTCAAACAGTTATGAGCATATACGCATGAAAGTGTTACCAGAGGTGGACTCGGTCAGGAATATTTGGAAAGAATCTTTTGCATTCCTTGAGAAAACAAACTAGGGCAATTCATGTTTTATCTTCACAAATACTTATCACACTGACATAATTGCGATACATGCTTTTGATTTACTCGATTCATACATGGTGTGGAGGTCTTTATCAGCCTGAAAGCCTTGAGGTATGTGGGTTCACGCTGCTCTTGTTTCAATGGTAAAGGAAATTCCAGTATTTTAAATGTAAGAGCAGTCAGTATATTATACATTTATTGTTAAATATTAGGGGAAAAAAAGTTTTGTAGAGTGTTTTGTTGCTCCTTAGCAGCAAAACATCTGATGGTTTTTCCCTGTGTGACTTGCCTAGAGTTAGCTACCACTTTGAAAATGAGAATCAGTTAAAAGAAGTGAGCTTACAGGCCTTTGTCACCCTCACTTTATTCCCGCTTGAGGCTATTAGCCTGAGGAAATTGTAGCCAGTGCTACCAGTAAACATGATTTGCATTGTGGGTACTGCAGACACAGTTTTTTTTGACAGAGGAAAACAATGCATGGAATACAAAACAGTGTATATGGTTCTACTGAATTTTAAAGCTTTTCCAATGTGACAGTGCCGCAAACGAGCCACGCTGTTTCAGTGGAGTCCTATTTTTCAGTCTATTTTATAAAAGCCACAGAGACATTTATATCATGAATATTCCATTAGCTCATTAGGGAATTGTTAAACCTTTTGTTTCAGAATAACTCTGCATCAACATGACATCTAAGGCCTTCTCCAAGACTATGCAGGCGTGGACTTTTACATGTGCTGCAAACACAAAGGTTAAATTGGGGTTTTATGAGTCCATATCAAAAGTGCAAAGACCTAATCTGCAGATTTCAGCAAGAATGTGCTCATGTACACTTTAACAAAACCAAGAAATCCACTTGTTTTACCCATGAGATCAACTCCCAGTGAAGAGACATGAAAGTAACAAATAGAACATAGAACCTTCCCATCTGGTCACCTCTTCCTGCAGTATGAAAATCCACCAAACTGGCATAAACAGCTGTTGGTAAATGACATAAATTCCTTACAAGGTGGGAAAATATCTGAAGATCTTGAAGTCATACAGGAGTAAAAAGAATACCTACTAATTTATGAAACTTGAACTATTCCACATAATATAAAAATGTTACTTCATTTGGAATAACTTGTGTGTGTTTAGTCAGGCCGCCACCCGATTGCATATCAGACTCAGAATGTTAATATTTTTTGACTAGGATTCACCTCCTCATCACACACGTTACAGTATCCTTACCTGCTGCCTTCCTCCTATAATGTATACTCCAAGAGTGTTCACAGTGTTTTTGTGTTGCAATTTTTTATTTTTTTATTTTTTTTGGAGGAAAATATTTGATATGTGTGACTAACCGTGAAGCTTTTTTTTCTTAAAAACTTGGACTCTGACTTTCTCAGTCCGAGCTGGAAGGACAGGTTTTCATATTAGAAAAATGTATACCATCCAAGCATTTTTGGTCATTCTTTCATTTGTTTCAGCATAAAAATGGGCTAAGTGATGCATGTTGTATATATGGCAAAGTCCTGAGAACCCCTCAGTTTTCAAGACTTGTGTGCTGTGTTCTTTAAAAAAAAATGAGGAAACTGGATAAGTGGAGGAACAAAAGCAAAAACAGCAGACCTAAAAAATATCTATGCCTTAAGAAATGGGGGGGGGGGAATCCAGCAAAGACCTGAAACAGGAACATACAGATGCATCTGGCCCTTGAATTGATCCATTTAATGATCGCCGAAGCCTCTTTAGAAGTGGTCTCAGTCTCAGGGTAGCTGTCAAGAAGCCATTCTGAAGGAAGGAAAACGGAGAAAAAGCTGAGGTATGCCAAATTACACAGACCTGGACTGCACAGAGCTCTTATGCAGTGAGTGTGTATAGCCATCTGTAACACACAGTGTATGCTTTGTCATGGAACAAAAGGGAGGCAACATCCAAAGAAGAGCTTTGGAGAGTCCTTCAAGAAATCTGGAGAATTATTTCTGAAGACATTTTAAAGAAATTTTAAGACAGCTTGCCTGAGTTCAGACTGTTTAAGAATAAAAGTGCTCATACCAAATATTGACTTAGAAGTGCTCTAAATAGTTAGAGGTGTACAAACTATTTTGCCTTATTATGCCATGTATAAAAACCATGAATATTTACATTTACATATGTAATCAGTAATATGTAATCTGAGGCGGCTACAGATTATTCAGGATGTGGAATTTTATTCAGACTAAATAAACCTTAATTAAATCTAATATTATTTAATAGACTAATAACCAACCATACGTGACTGAGTAACTAAAAAGCACAAAGGTTTTTATGTAATATATTTTCCTTGACTTTTATTTTGAAGTTCACGACTGGAACCCTGCCGGAAGTGAGTTTGGTTGTTGTAGCTCGCCCCAGGCTGCTGGAAGGAGGAAATCCTTAGCTGTGATGCCGCTGGATGATGGCTGCTTTCGGGATCTTAAGTTACGAACACCGTCCATTAAAACGGCCCCGGCTGGGCCCTCCAGACGTTTATCCGCAAGATCCAAAGCAAAAAGAGGTCAGATTAGACGACGTGCTCCCTGAACGGCCGGGAGTAACGTTTTCTCGAGGAAAATTGTAGGCAGAGGAGCTGTGCGAGCTAACACTAGCTATATAGTCTTAGTAGTCCTGTGAACGGTCTGGGCCTAGCAATAACAATGAACAGAACCTAGTTGTCAGTTTGTTAGCTAGCTTGCCCTGCTTAGTTGATAAGCAGCTAGTTGGTAAGATCGCTGAGTTTGCTAAGCTAACTCTTCGGGTGGCGGATGCTTTGCAGCTTGATGTAAACTGCAGCCGTTGTCTTACTTTGTGGCTTTAAACAATATGCACTCGGTTTTGGGTTGTGCGTGGCTGTTGCTGTTTAATAGCGCTATGATTTGTTTTTACGAATAACCAAACCTTCAAAGCTAGCCTTTATTACCAGCAAGCTATTATTGGGGAAACATAAAGAGTCACTTTTCCATTTGCATCAACAGATTACATCAGGTTATTGCTGCATATGAACAAAAAGCGGTACCCTAGCTAGGCCAAACTCCAGTCTAAAAACTCAGCAAATAATTCGACTTAATTTACAATCTTAAAAATGTTTGTACACATCCCGACTTTCTCAGTGGTCTAGGATCTCAAGTTATACCACCAACTTCGCATGAAAATTTTTACATTTTCTGCGCTGGAATGTGTTTCAGGATGAGTTGACTGCATTGAATGTGAAGCAAGGATTCAATAACCAGCCAGCTGTATCTGGTGATGAACATGGCAGTGCCAAAAATGTCAACTTCAACCCTTCCAAGGTAATGACTCATTTTAACACAGCTTCTGCCCAAGCATACCATACACAACTGGGTAGATTTTCCCCCCTGCTGGGTTTTTTTCCATTATACATGTTCCCCCTCTCTCTTTATAGATCAGCTCAAACTTCAGCAGCATTATTGCAGAGAAGCTGCGCTACAGCACGTTTCCAGACACAGGGAAGCGTAAACCACAGGTCAACCAGAAGGATAATTTCTGGCTTGTCACAGCGAGGTCACAGAGCTCCATCAATAACTGGTTCACGGATTTAGCTGGGACTAAACCTTTAACACAGCTGGCTAAAAAGGTAAGGCTTAAAACATTGTTTATTATTTGTTATTGGTTATTCATGTTTGCATAATTGGTTTCCTAGTTGACTACAGCCACCTAGTTAGTGAGTTAATTGTTTTAAATTTGTGATATTATGTAAAGACACATTAGAGTATAGTCTAAATTCCTGGGCTGTGCTACATTGTGGTGAAGCAAAATCACAACAACAACACTTGAAGTCTTCCCAAAGCATTCAAGAGTAAAGCCTCAAGTTAAGAGAACCTGCAAAGGTATTAATGATTTTGAATGTGCTTCACTAGCCAGCAAAGAGACTTTAATGTTTAGCCAGCAGGCATGCTAAGTGGATCCATGTTTCAAATGATGGGGCATTTTTTTAAAGGTTGATGAATGACCGCGGGGAATGTTTGCCTGCAGAGCTTGCATGTTACCATTTTAGGATTGTCCTTAACCCCACTGAAATGGTCCCGCACTTTGGATTTCCTGCATGTTAAATAGCTGTATAATATCCGCAAGGAGCAGCAGTTTGAAGTTTACTGGCTCTTTTGCCTCTTCAAGTTGAAATGTGGTGTTGTGTGCTCTACTAGATAAGTTATTAGCAGTGCTGAGTGTTGTAGAATATCATTTCTTAGTTGTCATTTTTGGTATTATATCTGTATTTATGTATTAAATAGTAGACAGCAGGAATAAATGGCAAACAGGAGAAATATATACGAAAATAAGAGAAAGGCACAGGTTGTAGAACATGGAGTGGTACTTGTGTACTGCCTTTCAACTGCAAATCTCATTTACCCAATCAACCAAACATCTACTGCTTATGCTTTCTAACATTTACACGCACACTTGCACTCTGATGGATGCATCAGGGACAACTGGTTCAGTATCTTGTTAAAGGCTACTTCAGCATGAGGACTAGAGGAGTCGGAGAGCAATCCACCAAACTTCCAACTGGGGACTCTCCCTGAGCCACAGCAACCACTATATTTTTTGCTAGCTATATGAATTAGTAGTTTTTAAAACTTAGCTATTTTAGCTAATTGAATGCAAATAATCTATGTCGGTACATGTTTACATATTTAATAATGATAACAAATAACTTTGTCTCTTAATCTGTTTTTTATTGAGCTGGCTGAGCTTGATAGGCTTTATCTGGTTTGACAGCTTTTTCTAGTGAGACAGAACTTAATATTTATTGTTGGGCAACAGTATGAGGAGTCAACCCAAGAGAAACAACCTGAGTGTATGTATAAAGCCCAGGTGAGGTCATCAAAGGAGGACTCTTGATAGTGTTACAGAAAGCATCTGGGGGCATACCACACCAGAGGGTGGCAGTTGGGAAGGTTGTGATGAAAAGAAATCGTGGAGGAAAAAAAGATCAAAATGTAAAAATGTAGGAAATAAAGTATTGTTGGCAAAATCCTTACGTGTACATGAGCATAAGAAGAAAGTGTGTTGGTTCTCTAAAAGCTGAAGGAGAAAAGAATAAAGAGCAGTAGTTTGAATGAGCGTAGAGAAAATCATTCCTAAATTGATCAGAACTCTCCTGTTTGATTCAAATGTTACAAAACAGGAACAATTCAAAAGTGCTTTTTAAATGGCCTAGTTAAGAAAACATAATGCTTTTGTGTAAATCAAGCCTTTTGTTTGTCTTGTTTGGGTGTATTGACCCAAAACACAGTGCATGTCTTTGTTTGAAAGTGTCAGCAGCTTATTTTTCTTTTCTTAAATGACTAGGAAATCTATTATTCATAGATTGTCTGAATTGTTTTGTTCACGATTGTGAAATTATTCTCCAAGTAAGTGCCCTTACAAATTGAAGCATATAGATTTGGAAGTGTTAATACATCAAAATAAAGCAAAGGTGAGATTTGTGTCTGTGTTTACAAGCAAGCTCCTTATCGTTTTACTGGCACATTGCAGTTTTTTTTAAATTATTGCTTAACATAGTTCACTATGCCGTGATAAACTAACAGGATCTATTAATGACTTTGGCAGATCATTTTTCCTGAAGTACAGCAATTCCAGGTTTCTCCTTTGCTATGTTAAAGGTGTTTTCTTTCTCACCATTCATTTTCAAAGCAAATCAAGCAATGCTGGAAAATAAAACACTTTAATGCAACAAATGATTTGTGGAGACTGGAGCCATGTAGTTTAGAAATAACTTGCATTTCTGATATATATGCTACATGTTGACTTAATTTAAATGTTGTTAAAGATTCAAGGGTCTTTGTTATCATTCATCATGAAGAACTACGACAGAACAGGATGAAGTTACTCAGCTCTCTGTAATTGAAGAAGTAATTACCTAATAAATATAAAAGTAAAAGAAAATGTAAATAAACGTTAATGTTAATAATAATATAAAAAAACATAATGGATAAAGGACTTATTAAATAATAATGGCTTACTAAGAAGTCTATAAAAAGTGCAGAATGCAAATTGTGTGTATTTAGAGGTGTGGCAATTCGACACAGTTCAGCAGTCTCTCTTAATTTAAACATTTTATTGATAGTCGTCATCGCCGTAGATATTTTTTTAGTCTTTTTATATTATGTTATTTCCTCCTTTTTTTTAACTTATGATCAAAGTTCTTTCAGCTCTTTAGCGCAGTGGTTTTGAGCAGTTTGTCAGCACACAATTAAGGTAACACAACAAATAAATATCAGCCACTGCAAACAGAAAATGCTATAAAAAAATTTTCATGTAAAGAGATGAAGATATCAGTCAGACATTGTTTAGTCAGTGTCCCTGTCAGCAGTTCTGTACAGCACTTCCATTAAATTAGTTTGATGACG
>VURO01050189.1:85452-96077 GCA_015108175.1 Pelvicachromis taeniatus | reverse complement strand
TTTCCTTTTGTGATCTTTTAAGAGATTTTTGGGGCGCTTCACTGAGCATCACTGACACTTCCTAAATCATTTTACAGGTACCGATCTTTAGCAAGAAGGAAGAGGTTTTTGGATACTTGGCCAAGTACTCGGTCCCTGTAATGCGTTCAGCATGGATGATTAAGATGACCTGCGCATATCATGCAGCTATCACAGAAACTAAAGTCAAGAAGAGGCATGTGATTGACCCGTGCATAGGTAAGCAAGTTTCTTGGGTCTTTTCAGTCTTGAGTGATCATTTGGCTAAATGATATAATGTTACCTTTCTTTAGATACCGTGACATCATGTATTAGATATTTTGGTGACTGTGAAAGTCATGTCTTTGTGTGTGTATGTGTGTTTGTATAGAATGGACCCAAATCATTACCAAGTATCTCTGGGAGCAGCTTCAGAAGGTGGCGGAGTTTTACAGACAGTTTCCCAGCCAAGGCTGCAGCTCACCCCTGCCAGCTAATCCCCCTGATGTGGAGACGGCCATGAAGCAGTGGGAATACAACGAGAAGCTGGCTATGTTCATGTTTCAGGTCAGCTCGCACTCTCAAGTCTGCTGCTGAAAAAGTGCTGGTAAAGTGCTGGTAGTTACACAAGTTACCTGGTGTACAGAAACTTTAACTTACTGACGCTCCACGGCGGCATTTACGTTTTTTACTGAAAAACTGCTTAAGTGATTGATTAATTGCGTTGGTTTATTATACTATTTTATCTTTGAGTCCCATGTGTGTAATTTAATCACAAATGTCATTCTATAGACAAGCTGAATAATTTAGAATAAATTATTAATTGGTACAAAATCATCTGTAATTGATATTTTAATTCACATGGACGTGGGACAGATTATCTTGATTTGTCTATTCTTTGAACTTCAGGGTTGTTAATAAATTGATGGTTTCCCTTCTAAAAAAATGATCATTTGTGTTTTAGATCTGGAAAGTTTTGAGGTTAGAGGCTGCCACAGGATGTTTCTCTTGCATATGTGTGCAGCGTATTCAGTCATATTAATCTTAGTAGTCGTCTGAGTGGATGATATGAAGTCTGAGGCAGCTCATGTGCTCTGTGTATATATGATAATGTTGAGATGTTGAAAATGTTCTAATTTAATACATTTTTCAGCCACACAAAGGAGACGGTGCGTACGAGTGTTAAGATCTGCGTAGTATTATTAGGCTGAACTTGTTTTTCTGTGCTCAGGATGGTATGTTAGACAGACACGAGTTCCTGACATGGGTGCTGGAGTGTTTTGAGAAGGTCCGACCTGGTGAAGATGAGCTTCTCAGACTACTTTTGCCCCTTTTACTACAGGTACACACATCTGCTCATTCACTGCCACTTCATTGTGAACCTCAGTCTTCAGTCTCAATCTATCATCATCACTCCTGCTTTAATGGAGCCCTCCTTGACATTCATACAGCTGTGCAGATACACCCACCACCTGCTCTGTGTTATGACATGCTTCTACAGCTGTCACCACTTTATCCTGTTTTGTTTCTTTGTGTCATGGCATTGACCTTTGGTGACAGCACCCACCGGGGCCCACAGCCCTCATTTTGTTTCCATTTCTGTAGCTGACTGATGTGAATGAACACCAAGTGCTCTGGTTAATGCTGTGGATCTCTCCTCTGTGCCACAGTACTCAGGGGAATTCGTACAGTCTGCTTATTTGTCACGAAGACTGGCTTACTTCTGCACCCGCCGACTCAACTTGTTGCTAAGCGACGGGAGCCTGGGCCCTGGCACAGGAGGGCATCCAGCTCACGGCATCTTGACACAGCAAAGCAACGCTCTGCCCTCCACACCAACCTCCCAGCCAGCGGGAGGGAACCAGCCCCAGACACCTTTTACAGACTTCTATATCTGCCCACAGCACAGGCCTCTGGTGTTTGGGCTCAGCTGCATGTTACAGGTATTCTATGTCCAATTTCATTAATGCAAGGTTTCTAAGCCAGGTATTGATTCCTTCTCTCTCCCTCTTTCTGTCCTGTCATTGTCACATTAGAGCATTGTGTTGTGCTGTCCCAGTGCTCTTGTGTGGCATTACTCTTTAACAGACAGCAGAAACAAGACTGGTTCCCCTCTCGACCTCCTGCCCATCGCTCCTTCCAGCTTGCCAATGCCAGGAGGCAACACTGCCTTTACACAGCAGGTACCTCCATCCATACTGATATTTTCCCTTTTTTTTTTTTTTGGATGTGAAAATATTCAGAAAACCTCATTGTCTTTTCTTCTTTTTGTTTGCAATTAAAGTCATTGTATTGGCTTTTCTAGTGCACGAAAGCAACAAATTCCAGTGTATTACAGTAAATCAATAAAGAATAAGAAATGCACAGAGCAAAACAGATTTGTGCACAAAGAGGCTCCTAGTACAGAAAAACGAGGACAGTCTCTGAAGTGCCAACAAAGCCAGTTTGAGCAAATGGAAATTCACATTGAAATGTATGTCAGGTGTTTGGAGAGGTCTTTACTTATAAACACAGCTGTGTTTACGTAAACCTTCTTCGCTACTTTTAATTGGTTATTTAGTTACCTCATAACCTAAAGATTTGGTTGGCAGTCCCAAAGGTTCTTGGTTTCTGTTTCTTGCCCTGTAACAGAGTGGTCTTTCACAGGTTCGTGCAAAGTTGCGAGAAATTGAGGAACAAATTAAGGAGCGAGGTCAGGCAGTAGAGTTCAGGTGGTCGTTTGATAAGTGCCAGGAGACGACAGCGGGTATGAAAACTGTTTCTTTCACTCTTTAGATACGTGATCGCAGCTTTTAACAACAAATTTAAATAATGTTAATCTTTTGGCAGGGTTCACTATTGGAAGGGTTCTCCACACTCTGGAGGTTTTAGACAACCACAGCTTTGAGAAGTCTGACTTCAACAACTCTCTGGATTCACTGTACAACAGGATATTTGGTTCAGGCCAGAGTAAAGACGGCCATGAGGTAATGAGTTTTGCGTATATATTAGTGAGTTAATAGAGTTTTTCTTCCAATTAGAAAAGTGATTTTTCTCACAGTTTTTAGTTTAGTTTTAGTTAGCTATAGTAACCTTGCTTCTCAATTGCATGCTACAAGGGAGTACTGACTACATTGTTGTTAATTAAAATAAAAAGTAGACTGTTGATGCCATGTGATTACCAATCATCAGATAATAGTGTGGCACCAAGTGACGCTATTTTTGGAGGTGTTGTCTCAAAAAAACGTGTTTCTATGCAGATGTCACCTGATGATGATGCAGTGGTGACCTTGCTTTGTGAATGGGCTGTATGCTGTAAGCGTTCAGGCAGACACAGGGCCATGGTTGTGGCCAAGCTGCTGGAAAAGAGGCAGGCTGAAATAGAAGCAGAGGTAAGAAACGCACCACCCTCCAATTTTAGATCTGTTGTACGTTTCTAAACAGTCTTCTGCACCTTTAGTGCACCTTCTGTCACAGAAATCTTATTTGTTACATTTTTTTAAACAGGATATGTTCAAATTTAATGACATCTGTGACTGTCAGCTGCAGATCTAACATTAATAATAATCATTTTTACCACATTATTATTGTTACAGTTCCTTACCGAATGTTGCCATGCATGTCATTCATTATCCTATAATATTTTCCTTTTGTGATGGATTTCCCCACACTCTTTTTATGAATGGGCCAGACTGTCCCTTATAATTACCGATACAAACTCCCTAAAACCTCCTCATGCAGGAGAGCAGGAGAAGAAAGAAGCGGGGACACAAAATATATTTGTTCAAATAAAATAAAAGGCAGAAGTGCCATTTTACAGGTGGCTTACTATTAACATGACCTATTTGGAAAACTTTGGTGGTGAATTTACTATGTGCATCATGAATTGCAGACATATTTGTGACATTTTGTGCTTAAGATCACAGGCAACCTCTACATTCCCTACAAAATAGTATGTATTTCCAGGGAATGTGTAAATAGGGTTTTATTCTTTTGTTTATATTTTGACTCAAAGTCACGGTAACCATCTGTTGTGTCTGAACATATTAGTCTCTGATATTGGTTATTTGTAGTTGTCACATCCTTAATCTTTATCTTTTGAGTATAAGATTTAGTTAAAAGCTTTAAATGTGTTTAAACACAGTTGACCTTCACTGTGTCTGCAGACCTACTGTAAAACCAAAGAAACATGCAAAGTAAGAAGGGTGTGTAAATACATTTTTCTGAATTTAGCACTCAAAGACTGTCTGTTATGTATTTGTTTGTAGAGGTGCGGCGAGTCGGAGGTGGTGGATGAGAAGGGCTCTGTGTCATCCGGTTCCCTCTCAGCTGCCACACTGCCAGTCTTTCAGGATGTGCTGCTGCAGTTCCTCGATACTCAGGCTCCCACCCTGAGTGAGTCTTTCTTTTTGTTTGTTTCTTGCAGCGGTGATTCTCTGATGTGTCACACATGATCTCAGTCTAAATATTGAACGAACTTTACGTCCTTTTGTCTTTGCCTTTTTACTTCATTACTCATTGCATATTTATTCAAAATGATTTGGCAGGGGAAATCTGCTATTAAATTATTCAAATCCTCTTTTCCCCTTCACAGCGGAGCCTGGGAATGAAAGTGAACGCGTGGAGTTCTCCAACCTAGTCCTTCTCTTCTGCGAGCTCATCCGTCACGACGTCTTTTCCCACAATATCTACATGTGCACGCTCATTTCCCGTGGCGACTTGGCTTCTGACTCCCACCTGCCCCGCCCACGCTCACCCAGCGATGAGCCCTCTGATGAGTCAGAGCGCAAAGAGCAGGATACAGGCAGCAGTGTCAAGATGGAGGCATGTTGGAAGAATCTGTTGTGAAGTGTTACAGACACAGTAGCTGTGTAGTGTAGAAAGATAACATCAAGTTATTGTTTGTTCTACAGGATACTGGCCTATCAGAGTCAATGGAAATCGATCATAACTCCAGTGCTAATTTTGATGAGGTATATTTTTGCCATAATTTATACATAAACACTGGGAGCCAAGTATGTTTCTACATTTCTTCTGCACCATTTCTGTCTCGAACATTTTGGTGTTCCTCATTTGCTCTCGCTTCAAGTAACTTCAGGCTCTTTTCTCCTGCAGATGTTCTCACCTCCGATGCACTGTGAGACCAAGGGAAGCCCCTCTCCAGAGAAACCGGTTACAGATCAGGACAGCAAGCCCAACTGTAAGGACAAGGGTATGGACCCCGCCTTTCCTCAACTGTATGAGCAACCCCGCCACATCCAGTATGCCACTCACTTCCCTATTCCTCAGGTAAGAATGCTTACAGTGTGACTTTGAAAACATAAATACCTGATACTCTCTCCCACAGAGAGTTAAGCACAGATTTCTTCCTAATACATTGAAGACACGGTGTTACTCAATGATATTGTGTAGTAAATAATAAAGATGAAGATTAACCTTCTTCCTCAGTAAACATCTGAACTGGATGTTTGTCAGTACTTCTGTTCGTTTTTATTTAGTTTCCTGAAACTCGTTTTCATTTTCAGTCTCAGGTTAACTATAGCCTAAATTACTGAAAAGGCAAATTTACATTATGAAGTCAGGACTGGGGTAAACCAGCACAGCTTTGTTCCTGTTTTAGTGGTTTCCTAATGAGCTCTGGAATTGTTTTTCAGCTATTTTAGATTTGATTTCCTTAATGGGTGAAGAGCTAGCTTTTACACTCTGTATCAATGAGTATTGTATTATATGTCTTCATGAATGGGTGTAAATGCTATAAAAATTGACGTTGTTTAATACATAAAGTTGTACATACACTGAAGCCATGGAAATTTTGAATCTATTAAATCTTAGTCCCTAAATGTTGTTTAAATTATATAAAATATACTATATAATGTCATTGATGGACAGAAAGCATTGATGTGAAGAATTTTCTAATATTAATATAGGTGAATTAATATAATTTTTTGTGTTTAGATTTTGATGAGATTTTGCTTCTTTTTTTTTCTGACCGCTTTAATTCTGGACCCATTTACAGCATGATTATAACACAGTTCATTGTAAGGTTTTTGGTTTATCAGTATATTTGTTTTGGTAGTTGCCTTGTTTTTTGTGTGTGTGTTTTTGAATATTGAAGATTAAATCGATTTTTGTTTCGTTAAGTCTATTTTATTGTCCTTATCAACTGTTTTGAAAAGTAACATTTGCTAAATTATTGCTCAAAGGATATCCGTTCCATTTGGTTCCTGTCATTCTCGATGTTATCGAAGTTCATCGGGATGTCTTTTTTTCTTTTTTAGGAGGAAAGTGCCAGTCATGAATGCAACCAGCGTTTAGTGGTCCTCTACGGTGTGGGCAAACTGAGAGATGAGGCGAGACACACCATTAAGAAAATTACCAAAGACATCCTGAAGGTGCTAAACCGCAAAAGCACAGCAGAAACAGGTAACAGTGCTCCTGCTTTGACCGATGCTAAACATTTCTGTTTACTTCTGTGGGCATGAATTGTGTCTGGCAGGCTTTTTCTTTTTTAAGATTACATTACAGTTTAATTTTACCTACTTTTCATTTTTAAGGATGAAAATGGGAGTCGGGGGATTGCTTGAATGTTTTATACGTGTTCCCCAATTTGTTGGCTGAAATTTTCCCCATATCTTTCTGCAGAATAATCCGTGTTTATCATATGAAAGATAATGTTTTGGCTGAAAGCAACATGGAAAACAGAAGCTTTATCATGTTTGGGTGTTTGTCAAACATTTTTCACACGTAGGGTAATTGCTTGCTTTTCCCACTGTGGCCATTCCAGCCGTTATCCGACTAATAATTCTCCTCTTTGTATACTTTACATTTGTAACGCCTTTCCTCTGCCCTTCTTAAAAGAACAAGCCCCCCCCCCCCTTCTCTATGAACCCTCAGGGGGTTACATCACTCAATCTTCTTTCCACCCAATTTCTATGCTAATAGCTTTCATCTGTTCACAGCCACTTTATCTCAAATACACGTGACCTTATTAGGCTGATTTAAGGTTTTCGGAGTAATAATTGCACATACCGGAATGTTTTGTGGCAGATTTCTGAGGTCGTGATGACCTTCTAACTATGTATCTCTTAAATAAAAAGTCTCTCTTTCCTTTTCTTTAAAGTGCCTCCATGGCAATGTCTTTTGCAGTGAAGCTACGAAGTAGGCTGGAAATAAGATAAGACTCCACCAGCTTAACTAGATTTCATGGCTGGCCTGTTTGGCGGACTGGAAAGAATACTGCTGACCAGCAAGAGTTGCTGCTTCCTCTCATTTTTTAAAAAATGTCTTTTTCTTCTTTTTTTTTTCCCCCTCTGCATACACAGGAGGAGAGGAAGGACAAAAAAGGAAGAGGAGTAAGCCAGAGGCCTTTCCCACTGCAGAGGATATCTTCTCCAAATTCCAACACCTCTCCCACTTTGACCAGCACCAGGTCACCTCCCAGGTTAGACAAGGAATGATTTTTATGTTGTCATTGGTGTCGTGTTTCATAGTGTTTTAAATTCTGCAATTGTTTAAAGAGTAGCCAAACGGACCTGAAGGAATGACCTTCCAAATGTATACATATAAATATTTCTTCTAAGATGTCACAAAACAATTTAATGGCTGAGAACCGAAGCAGCTCTGAGAAGGCTGTAACCCGAAAACCTGAGTGTATATATAAAATATAAGCCATGGCCATGTCATCAGTTGGTTTCTGTACTCTGCACCTTGAGGCCTTAACATTAGCATTTTGGCCTCTTTAGTTTTGATTTGTTGGAGCAAGAAGTGTGAATAATTATTCGAGAGGGTACCAGACAAATCTCTTTGGGGTTGAGTCAGGAAGAGCGTCTGGTGTAAAAACACAACTGGAGCTACACATCGTGGTGACCCCCTGTAAATAAGGGAGTGGCTGAAATAGCATTGGCTTCATTTTCAGCTCCTTAGATTGCCTCGTGGTAAAAACGCATCATAATGTAATATATTTAAATTATAAATGGCAGAGAATGCATTCAGTCCTGAATGATAAAGTGTTTTTAGTATTAGCCCACATATTACAAACTGTGTAAAACATTTTGAAAATTTCATTTGGAACTTTATTAGTCTTGGACTTAAGTCTGCAAGGGGCTAATGCAGACTACAGAAGCCCCAGGAGGCCAGTTCTCTAATAGTGTTTGGGGATTTACAGTTTAATACATAAGGATAACTTTCCACCACTTTTACGGCTGAGTCAGTGTTCGTATTTATATTAAAGGAATCTTGACATTTTCTGAAATATGCTTAATCGCTTTCTTGGAAGATTCGAGTGGGTAAGAAGATTGATTCCATCCACATATCTCTTGAACATTGAGTTTTTTTGTTCTTTCTTTTTTAAGCACCAGACTGTCTACTTCCCCGTCTTCTGGTCTTTACTATAAGCCAAGTTAATCACCCTTGGACTGTAGCTTCAGATGTGACAGATCAGTCGTCTTTTTTTTATTCACCAGACTCTTTGTGAGAAACTTTAAGCATTTATTAGTTTTCTTCTTTTGCTGGTAATTTAAACCAAGTGTGCCTGTTTATCATGATTAGAGTTGTAATCCACGTACACTTAAAATTCTAAATTGGTTGATCTTTGTTCTCATACTTCTTGCATTCATTTCAAGTCTGGTAATTTGTGTGCAGGTGTCCAGAAATGTGCTGGAACAGATCACCAGCTTTGCCTTAGGGATGTCCTATCACCTGCCTCTCGTCCAGCACATTCAGTTCATCTTTGACCTCATGGAGTACTCCCTTAACATTAGTGGCCTCATAGACTTTGCTATTCAGGTACCGGCACTTCGATCACATTTTATGCAGACAAATCAAGTTAACGTCACCATTTACTCAGTGTCATGTGTAAACATCTGTTGACTGTGTTGTGCAGCTCCTGAATGAGTTAAGTCTTGTGGAAGCCGAGCTGCTGCTGAAGTCATCCAGCCTGGTGGGCAGCTACACCACAAGCCTGTGTCTGTGTATTGTAGCAGTGCTGAGGAGGTACCACTCCTGCCTCATCCTCAATCCTGAGCAGACAGCACAAGTTTTTGATGGGTACGTTACAAGTTTTAATGTTTGGAAAAGCTCATTTTATACCAGTGTACAAAGACTTGTTTCAATTGCAGTTGGTGGACCAAGACTCTGTTGTCATCTTTTCTGCTAGATAAACTGAAATAGAGATTTCATCAGACCCATAAAGGGATGTTTGCAGGGTTAAGGCTTCAGTTAAACTTGTAATTAAAGTAGTAAAGAGAGGATGCGTTTAGTCATTACACAGTTAAAGAATTGTTGTTGGTTTGCACTCATTCAGAAAGGCATTCACTTGACTTTAATTGGGATTTTTATTCCGCGGGGATGCTGACGGTGCATTTGATTCCTGAATGCTGTGTACCGTAAAACACTTAACAAACGCCTTTTAATTGCACCTCTAAAGTGCAGTTATTACCAGAGTATATCTCTTTCTATTCTTTTGTGGAAACAAATGTTCAGATTTTATGTGGCAGGCAATTTCTTGATTTTTAATGATGCAGGCCAACAGGACCCTCATAACCTCGTGTACATGGTACATTGTTATTACGGTAGTATTTTTATTAGTGGGGCTTAAATGGATTTTCTTACATTTATATCAGAGTAACACTGTTTCCCCTTGCTTTTAGACTTATGCTAAGCTGACTTGCAGATATGAATGTCCCATCTCATCCTCCTCTGTAAGAAATAACCAAGACTTTTTCTTTTTATAACTGAGCGAATCACATTTTCGTGTCATTTACAGGTTACGCATTGTGGTGAAGTCAGGTGTGAACCCAGCAGACTGTTCCTCTGCTGAGCGTTGCATTCTGGCCTATCTGTATGACCTCTACACCTCCTGTAGCCACCTCAAGAACAAGTTTGGTGAGATATTTAGGTAAGGAAAAAAACAACTTGTACAAATGCACACGAAAGAATGTGTAGACTCATAAATTATGCTAGAATTTGGAACCCACTTTTAAACTAATATGTTTTTTAAATTGGTCAGTGAATGGTAATCTTAATGATCTGTTTTTACCTTGTGTTCTACCACAGTGAGTTTTGCTCTAAAGTAAAGAACTCCATCTACTGCAATATCGACCCATCGGACTCCAACATGCTTTGGGATCCTATGTTCATGATGGAGGCCATCGCCAACCCCTCAGCCAACAACTTCAACCACTCCATGGTGGGCAAAATCCTGAACGACAGCCCAGCCAACCGCTACAGCTTTGTCTGTAATGTGCTAATGGATGTGTGTGTGGACCACCGAGACCCAGAAAGGTGTGTTACTCCTGCTGGGCTACACGGGTGTAGGACTCAGATTGCTACACCTCTGAACCCTTTCACTGGACTTGTGTTTCGTGACATGTAATGTGCTTTCAGGGTGAACGACATTGGGATCTTGTGTGCGGAGCTGACAGCATATTGCCGCTCCCTGAGTGCCGAGTGGCTCGGCATTCTCAAGGCTCTTTGCTGCTCCTCTAACAACGGCAACTGTGGCTTCAATGACTTGCTGTGTAACGTAGACGTGAGTTACTTTTGCTGCATTTTAAAGTCAATCTGTTTTTCCTTATTTTCTCTTATACTCTCAACAGTGGTTGAGGGTTATATTAGGCAAAGCCAAAAGCAAATTTTTTTCTAAGTTTTAC
>VURO01050189.1:56017-79552 GCA_015108175.1 Pelvicachromis taeniatus | reverse complement strand
ACACAAAAAAAAAGGGAAAAAAAATAAAAAAAAATAATAAAAAAAAAAAAAATTTTTTTAAAAAAAAAAAAAAAAAAAAAATTTACAAACTTAAAAAGTGTGAAGTTTTCACCTGCCGCTATGTACTGTGAGGGCCTGTAAATCAAACAAAAATGTCATAGTTGGTTGGAGGGTAAAATTTTCCATGGCTTTATTTAATGTATGGATTATGAAACAATCATGTGGAAACTTTTACTCAGATTTGGTTTGTTGAAAGCTGGAATGACCCGGCTTTTATCGTGGACAACAGCTGAGACTAATAAAAGAAATGGAAGCAAGAACATCTTTCATGTCAGCACTATTTAATAATCACCTGTTTATCTTCTTCATATCCCATCAGGTGGGTGGCATGTTTGATACAGTGCAGCGCAGCACGCAACAGACCACTGAGTGGGCGGTACTACTCCTTGACATCATCAGCAGCGGCACAGTGGACATGCAGTCCAATAAGTAAGTGCTTTTTAAAAAAATGGATACAGTCACATTATTTCTTTTTCAGCTGCCACCACTTGACCTGCATTTTTAACAGTTACAGTAGTATTTTGCTTTGCAAAAAACTGTGGAGTACCATCTACTGTCACTCAAGTGGGGCATTGCTGCCACCTTATGGCCCTTTAAATAAACAGCCTTATAAACTATAGTTTGAAAATCATGAGTGTTACTACTGGACATTGACTTTATCTAGCTGACTCCTAACTCTGCTTCTTTCCAACAGTGAGCTCTTCACAACAGTGCTGGACATGTTGAGTGTGCTAATTAACGGCACACTGGCTGCTGACATGTCTAGCATCTCTCAGGGCAGCATGGAGGAAAACAAGAGAGCCTACATGAACCTGGTTAAGAAGCTCAGGGTAGGATGAGCACAGTTTCCTCACTTATGCAAGATTTTGTTACTGTGTATAATACTTGCCATTTGTAATATTATCCCGTCATTATGAAGGTCCCAAAAAAGTCACTCTGTAAATAAGTATTGCATTAAATATATTAACAATGCCAGATAATTTTCCATTTAATTATCTAAATTTGTCCATCTATTTTTAAATGCATGTAATTGGTCTTCTTTTTTTAACTTGTATTTACAGCTAAATTGTCAGTAATATGAAGTTACTATTACATTATTATTAAATTACTTAATACAATTAGTAAATAAATATAAAAAAATAAATTCATTTTTCAGAAAAACGTTATTAGATGATCTGTTTTAATAATTACGTGCAAAACTGCGACTTTCTGCTTTGCTTATAAGTAGTAAAGGTGTATTAAGTAGCGAACTCACCAGATTAAAGGTTACAGCGCCGTCTACAAAAATAACCACTTGAGTTCAAGTTAAAAATGAGACTGACCACATTTGTCAGAGTGACAAAAGTGAAGCAACTGGTTTTTCACCTTAAGTGCAAAAGGCTTGTATACTTGGTAAACTAAAGGTCATGGTTAATTATAGCTGTAACTATCTTGATTGTTTGATCATTTTGCATGCGAGGGCAGCTAAAGTAACAGTTTTGCTCACGTAGGCATTAAATGAGAAGAACTGCATTTTGCCCGTGTAAAGTTCAGTTTTATCAGCACTCACTCCATCTGTTTTCTGTCCACAGAAAGAGCTTGGAGATCGGCAGTCAGAAAGTTTGGAAAAGGTTCGCCAGCTTCTGCCGCTGCCCAAGCAAACCCGTGATGTCATAACCTGTGAACCTCAGGGCTCGCTGATAGACACTAAGGGCAACAAGATTGCTGGCTTTGAGAAGGAGGTAAACACTTTGTTTTTATTTTTCAATATACATCGCTTACATTAAGCTTATAAAATTAGATGTACACAATTTTTGTATTTTGACAGACGAGTAGAGAAGTATGTTGAAGACAACTGAGGATGCAAATACTGCAGCTTGTAAAGATAAATACAAGTTAAAGTCACAGGAAAACCACAACACATTGCCTCAAGGGCAAAGCATATGTTAGAAAGCAAACAGAAACATTCAGGTTTATTCATGATATATATTTGTTCTTGTTTTTCAGTGTACAGTATTTTAAAAAGTTGCCGTTAATAAATCTGCAATGAACTGATGCCAACTTGATGATTTTGAATTTAGCAAGAGTTGAGTTAATTTGTCTCTGATCTATCAGGGTCTTCAAGTGTCTACTAAACAAAAGATTTCTCCGTGGGATGTTTTTGAGGGTCTGAAACACTCCGCCCCTCTCTCTTGGGGCTGGTTTGGTACAGTACGTGTGGACCGTAAGGTCACTAAATTTGAGGAGCAGCAGCGGTTTCTCCTCTATCACACCCACCTGAAGCCCAAACCACGTAGCTATTACCTGGAGCCACTTCCCCTACCCCCCGAAGAGGAGGAACCCCTGACACCTGTCTCACAGGAACCGGAGAAGATGATAGAGGCGGTGAAGACGGAGAAGAATGTAGCCACTGTGCCAGCCGAGTCCAACAAAAAGTCTAAATCCAAGAAAAAGAAAACTCCTTCTACCAAAACAGAGGTCTGTTATCCCGCCAAGTGATGATTTCGCTATGGAATATGACAGATCATTATATTTTAAATATTGATTTCCAAACTTAAATAAATGCTTTATCCTCTGTGATTAGGACTATAACCGAACACCAGGTCCTGTCTATACATCTATGGCACCAGAGTTGATGCAGAACCCTACATATGCCAGGGCCATGTCCTATAATCCACCGAACGTGTACACACAGAGCCAGCCTCTACCTCCAGGTCAGATCACAGGTCAGATAGTAACTGCAGGATACTCTCATCATTACGACTTATGCTGGTGTAGCACTCAAGAAGAATTTCCATAGCTGGAACATCTGAGATTGAGACTTATGTTTTGTTTGTTTTTCTGCAGGAGGTCCAGGTTTAGATCCTCCATACAGACCTAGCCGCAACCAAATGAACAAAATGATGCCCGCTCGGCCTAACTATCCAGGCATGATGCCCGGCATGCCAGGAAGCATGCCTGGTATCATGGCACCAGACAAACAGTACCAAATGACTTTTAAGCCCCAGGCTACCATGCCACAAGGCCAGATACGACACCAACTACAGGTCAGACTGGTGAGTCTATACCGCTGACATGTCGAGCAATACCTTCTAGTTACGAATAGTTGTGTCACCTTAGAACTATTTAGTAAACTTAAACAGAAGTAGCTTGTGTTTAGCTGCTGCTTAAATTCTGATCCTTGATTGTTTTTATAGAAGAGAAAAATGAATAATTCTGTTCTTGTGTTTTCAGCATCAAAATCAAAACCCATTAGGGCAGCAGATTAGACAAATGCCACCAAACCAAACATATACTTCAATGCCAACGTCCCAAGTAAGTGGTTTTTTTTGGTTCTGAGATCTAACACATTTAACACAAGGTTGTATACATGATCAAACAGGATACCAGAGCCCTCAGATCGTTTTTGAAATCTGTCGTATATTTTGCCTGTGCTCTCCTTCTTCTTTCTTGGCTTGAATTATCAACATTGTCTTTATTTGTGCTAAACCACAGGGCTATACCACGTACGGATCACACATGGGCATGCAGCAGCATCCATCTCAAGGTGGTACTATAGTTCCTCATTCCTATGGCAACCAAAATTTCCCAGGCGCACATCCTGGAGCCAGCCCTGCTGTAGTGGATCCTCTAAGGCCGATGCAACAGAGGCCAAATGGGTATGTTCTCCAGCATGCCCCAGGCTACCAACAGAGTATGCAGAACACACAGAGGTCAGTATTATGTTGCAAGGAAATCTACTAGTTTCATAATTAGAAGCACTTAGAAGTCTTTTTGCAGAAAGTTGACATTGTTTTCATAACTTTTGCTGTATTGGAAATTTCAAGTCTTTGTGTATTTTGTCCTTGTTGTGCTCGCTGTATTGTTGCATGTGCTCATTTTTCTTACTGGCTCGTACACATCAGGTTTCCCCACCAGCAACTCCAGCAGAATCCTATCATGCCTGGTCTCGGTCACATAGGACAAGGTGTCCATCCAGGCTTGTCCAGGCCCAATCAGATGTTAACAGAACAACAACAGCAGCAGCAGCAGCAGCAACAACAACAACAATTAGTACAGCAGCAGCAGTACCTCAGACAACACGCAGCGATGAGAGTATGTCACTTATATGAAGTTAGTCAGATCTTAGCTATGGCTTGGGTTTATTTGTTATCCACCACAGAAAAAAGTTTCTTGATGAAGCCTTAAAAACTAAAAAAACACTTTATGGCTGTGTTTAAAAGGCATGACCTGTAAAAGCATAAACACCTTTAAAGTTCCTCTTCGAGCATAGATTAAAGTACTAAAAGCACATATTTCACCACTACTATGTTAGAAATGGAATAAGGTGAACTTTACTTTTAAACACATGGTCACAGCTAAATGTTTCCTCCTATGCTGAATAAAATTTCTTCCCAACAAAATTAGTCTTATCTCAGATTGATAGGATTGGTTCCCTAGCTTTGTCTTGTACCATATTAGGAAATAAACCCACGCCATTTGGACATGTTCACTTGTTTTAATCTCGCATCTTTTGAGATTGAATCCAGTGTGCAAGAGGCCTTTGCTGTCAATTCTTTCAACTGTTGAGGTGCATTATTGAAATTTACAAGCTTTTTCTCTGTTAATGTACCACAACCAAAGCAGGCACAGCAACAGCAGCAGCAGCAGCAGCAACAGCAGCAGCAGCAACAGCAGCAGCAGCAGCAGGTCCAACCACAGCAGGTTCCTCCTCAACAGCAGGTTCCACAGCAGCAACAGCCGCAGGTGACGGCTGTGCCTCCACCAGGCCAGGCGCAAAACCAGGGCCTGAGCATGCAGCCGCTGCCACCGCAGCAACCCATGGTAGGAGTCCAGGTGATTTTTAGTGGCTTTTAAGTAGTCCAGGCTTTCGCAGGATTTATTCATTACGACTGGGCAGGTGGCAGGTGCTGGGAAGTTTTTGTGGAAACGTCATCTGTGTTTAAAAATGTTGCAGCACTTGGAAAACTCAAGTTTCTTTAGTAATGGTAGTGGTTAGATAAACTAAATGGTTCTTGTTATGCTGCTAAATAATTATTTGAAATCTATGTTGAGTTATCACAAAAATTAATTTACAAGATAGATAAAATAAAAAGGTGCTCTTTTCATCAGAGAGCAGCTCCAATGTTGTTTTTTTCTCTTCCATTAATTTTGATGTGTTTTTCTTCCATAAGGAAATAGTCTTGCCTAATAAAAAATATAACTATTACAGATAAGGACACATCCCCCTGTGAAATTTAAAATTTCTCTCAAGTGCTTTTTCAACAGAGCAGGGTATTTTCAATGTGCTATTTCTAAACATACTAGTTTTCTTGAGAAAGCATAAATTACTTATTAGAACACAATAAGAGAAATTAATCTAGGAAAAAAACAAACAAGAGTCAATATTTACTGAGCCATAGCACAAATGACTGACATGTAATGACATGTTTTAACTTAGTAATGATCAAAGCATGTAAAACCCAAGTTAAAACCAATCTTCCAATTTACACTGCGTGTAAAAACTTCTGCAAGGGTTTGAGCTGTCACTTGAGAAAAAGAATTGTTGACACTCAAGAAGCAGGAAATAGCTATACAAAGTTATCACTGCGTTTCCAAGTGCCAAGAACTCGAGTGAAGAAGTATCATCAAGAATTTCAAAGATAGCCACACAGTACAGAACAAGGCTGGCCGAGGTAGGAAGGGAATTTTTTCAAAGACTCTGGAGAGAAAACCAGTGAGAGATGTGTCTAAAGATCCCAGAACAACTGCCAAGACACTAGTGAGCGTGTCAGCCAAGTCGACAGTCACTACAATCCTGCACTGAAAAACTCCACTTCTGCAGAAGAGACACCTTAAAGCCAGACTGAAGTATGCTAAGGACAACCTGGAGAGAGATCATGCATACTTGGAAGTGCATCCTACGGTCAGATGAGATGAAACTAGAGCCAGAGAAGCAAAACTGGGTCTGGGTAGTCACTTTGTCTTATAGCATGACAGCAATCCAAAGCATACATCATTCCTGGTGAAGAACTCACTCCCGAAGGCCAACGTGAACATTATCGAGTGGCCGTCGACTGGCCGATCAGCTTGTGATCATTTACCAGTCCACCTGAGGATTCGGGCACCCCAAATATTCAGTTGCTGCTAAATGGGTGCTTTTTAAACGGATCAAGGTTAAAGGACGGAGACTGACCAGTGTTCTGTGTGTGGAATAGTATTAGCACAGATTGCAAGTTTTACTAAGGTTTCTGTGGACTATTGTCATCTTGCATTAACCCTGGATCAGTGGTGTTGCTCTGACTTCCAAGTTGGAAATCCAACTTGAATTTTTCTAAAATGAGTTAATTTGGATAAAAGTACAAAAACAGTTCTCTAATTACTCTCTCTCTTTTAGTTCCCACGACAGGGAATGCAGCAGACTCAGCAGCAACAGCAGACCGCAGCTCTGGTCAGACAGCTGCAACAGCAACTATCAAGTAAGTCAAAAACCTCTTCAGTGGCATCTTCTCACATTTCTAATGCGTGTTCACTGTTCTGCATTTATTAACCTTTCCCCTCTGTTTTCCAGGTACACAACCATCACAGGGCACCAACTCTTATTACTGATAATGTTTGTTCATAGTGGTTTGCAGAGTGGAGGCCCTGCTCTGTGGATTGGGAAATTACATGTGTCCAGTCCCATGAAGCTAGTTAGGAGGGATGACTTGAAGGCACAAAGGACCACCAAACAGAGTAACAAAATCCAAGACTGACCACTGAGGCAACAATCAGATGATCTTGTGTCACTTGTGTAACTATGGAATATCAATGGAGTGATCCTTCTCTGAAGTAAACACGTAATGCTTAATGATGGAGCCTATGTAAAGAAAAAAAATTACCACAAATTATAAGAATAATGCAATTTTTTTTTTAATTTTCAATTTGTACAATTTTTTCAGTTTCGTGTATTTCTCATTAAAAATCATGTCAGTTTTTAATGTCTGGTACATGTGTTGGCTGCCTCCTTTTAAAACCTGGTAGTGAAAGTTTTTATCTTTCACTGCTCTTTTTCAAGTTCTGGGGGAAGGAAAATGAGAACATGAGCAACGAGTGTATAAAATGTATCAAACTGGTGTAAATACCACCATAAATGGCTGTTTTGTAAAAGTGTTCCAGTAATGAGTAAATAAAACAGTGTTCTTATTACAAGGACTATGAAACTGAAGCAGCTAAATGGAACTGAGGCATCAGTTCATTATTCACGCCTGTGTGTTTAATATTGGGGGAGAGGGGGGAAAAGTTGTTGGTGTGTTTCCTCAGCTTGGGACTATAGTCATTAGTAAAAAGATGAAATTACAACAGTGGAAGGACACTTTGACTAACAACTGTTCAGAGACTAGGCAGCTACTAAATATGTAATACATTTTTTTTTTTTCAGTACAACTAATCTCTAGTTTTTAAATCAATTGTCAACAGTGAGAAATGCAAAGGGCAAAGACCCTTTATATCCATACAGATGATTTTATTTTCACTTCAGGTTAACACGATGTTTAGAGTTTCAAACCAGACTGTATGATATTAAACAGTAAAATAAAATGTTAACTCATGGCTGCATTCAGTTTAGAGTGATGATACTTGTAACTTTTGCCATTTCTCTATAAATTAAAAAAAACAAAGGCTTAAGCTGTTTTCAGACAGGAACAGTAGATTTTTGGAATCAGAATGAGACTGAAGTCCTTTCAGTTTAGCACTCAACAGGAAATGACTTCAGATGTATTCTCACTACTGGAAGTACTCTGCTTGGTTTTAGCAAATGAGCTGCAGGATAAAGTGTGCAGAAAGCAGTGAATGCACTGAACTACTTTCATGCAACTGCAATCAGATGTAACACCTCACACTAATGAGGTTTTAGATGAAAGACTAATGTGGGATGTGACTGGGTGAGACCTTTGTGTTCTCACACCCACCACTGGGAAAAGGTTCAGGGTTGCAGCACATGTGTGACAACTCTCACACTGTCAAACCTAGTTTTGAGATTACATTAAAAAACAAACATCCTCATTTCAAATTTGTAGACTTTTTTGTTTTCTTAGGTTTTTGTTTATCTACATTATGAGGTTCCAGGCGAATGAAAAGCACTCCGCTGTCAGGTCCTAGTGCTCTTCCTTCAAAAGGACAGGCTATTCCTTGGTACCTTGGAAGGAAGTTCAAGGCTGCCCAGTTCCTCTCATGTGGTTGCACCCCAAGTCTTGATAGCAATTTGTTAGAAGTCTCTGGCACAATTGGCTGGAGAAGTGTGCCATATATCCTCAAACACTCAAGAGAGATGTGGATGATGGTGTCTACCCAGCGCTGGTCTTCACTGTCCTTCCTATCCAATTTCCAAGGTGTGTGGCGCTGGACAAACCCATTAGTGAGCCTCACACAGGCACTGATGGCCTCCAGAGCTTTGTATATATGCATAGTCTCATAGTGCTTTTCCACCACAGCTGGGAGTTCTTTTACAGCTTCCAACATGTGGTAGTCTTCACGCACAGCTCTGCCTCCGTGTGCTCTGGGGAAGGACTGAGGACAGAAAGACGGGTAGACCTGAGCTGGGTTGAGAGCTGGTGCCGTGCAGCGGTTAAGCAGACCACCCAGAGAGTCCGCGAGCTCTGCGTTGAGCAGCTTGGCAACTTTGTCGTCTGTGTAATCACAGTCCGAGTCAGGAACACCCTGACGCAGGAGAAAGTATCTCATACCATCAGCTGTAAACATTTGTGAGCGTTCAACGGGATCGACCACATTGCCCAAACTTTTAGACATCTTCTTTCCTCCTACTGTCCAGTGGGAGTGCACATGAATCACTTGTGGCAGTGGCAGCCCAGCTCCTAGGAGAAAAGCTGGCCAGTAGATGGCGTGAAATTTTAGGATGTCCTTTCCTATAACATGGTGGGCCACATGCCACCATTGGGTGTATTTATCTGGATATCCAGCTACTGTGAGGTAGTTCACCAGAGCATCTAGCCATACATAAATAGTCTGTTCATCATCTCCGGGGACTGGGATCCCCCACTGAAGACGGCTTCTCTGACGGGACACCGAGAGGTCAGGAAGGTCTTCCTGCAACCACTTAAGTACAGACTGGTGGAAACGCTCAGGCTGTACAGCCTGAGGATTACCTCTGAGCCAGTCAAGCAGCTGAGACTGAAAAGCAGACAGGCGAAACATGTAGTTCTCCTCTTTCATCCACTCCACCTGCAAAACAGTGGAGAGAGAATCTGTTTTGGAAGCTTTGCTAATGAAGTAAAAATAGTTTAGTATAGACACTGAAAAAGGGAAAACAGGTACAAATCTCCATTTCACAATTCATTTTGGAAGCATTTTCAGCCTTTATTTGGCAGGGCAGTAGAGCACAGACATGCAGTAAATAGTCTGTGGCAGAATTGAACCCATTTGTAGGCACCACTTGGTCAGTAAATTTCATACACACTAAAGACTAGAAGCTGAAGTTGGCGTATTTTTCCTAGACTTCATAAAGCTCCTCAAGCGACAAAAATTGTTTGCACGGTTTGATCAAAATTACCTTGTGTCCACTCTCCAGCGACACTTTGATCTCCTTCCCTAATGAGTCCAAAGCATCACCAACTTGAGAGGGCATAAGGAAGCTTTCATCTTGCGTGGAGTACCAGCCTTCGTAACTCCCCTTGTAGATGAGCCTTTTGTTCCACAACACTGACCAGAAATGCTCCACAGCCTCACGGTGTCTTTGGTCGGTGGTTCTTATGTAGTCTGTGTACGATATGTTGCAGCTGCTGAAGAGATGTCTGAACTGCTTGGACACACCTGTGCAGAAGGTCAGGGGATCTTTTCCTGCAGCTTCAGCAGCTTGTTGGATTTTCAAGCCATGCTCATCAGTGCCTGAATGTATTACATACATAACAAGAGCATCATGAAAAGAAGCCAAAAAGTCAACTGAGCAATAATAATGGTTAAAATTCAAAAAAGCTTAAAATGCTGTATAATAAAGACCTTAATATCTATAAACACCCATTAATTAAAGTAACATAAAAAAACGATCATTTAGCGCAAATGGAAGATTTACCTGTTGAAAACTTTGAGTTAAATCCCTGCAGTAGTTTGTACCTGTGTAAGCAGTCTGCTAATACAGCTGAGTACAGGTGTCCTAAATGAGGTGAAGCGTTGACATAGAAGATGGGAGTAGTTATATAGTAACTTCTGTCATCTTTGCATAGCTGGATGCTCAAAGCAGCGCTGCTCCGATGTTTCCAGAGAGGTGGAACCGGTGATAAAAACTGCTTTTGATGGAGTCTGTAAACCGCTCTACATCCTCTTGTAGCAAAAAGAAAGGGGAACCTCATAGTTGGATACCAGGCGACGTCCACGTGAAGACCAAAAATCGATATTGAATACAAGTAGTGCAGAGAGTGTTAGCGTAAAACCAGCACATTCAGTTCATTGTAACTCTTTTTCGTAACCCTGGAATCCATGCGTTTCATTGCATGTGAAGGTTAAGGCTTCTTCCGGTTTCTAGGAACAACAATAAATTTGTCCAATGAAAACACTGCATGTTGAGCATTGACTATCAACCACCAATCAGATTACGAGGTGTATTTTTGTAAAGTTGGCATTTCACCCCATTTCTTTTTTATTTTATTTTAGTGTTACCGCTGATATTCTAGCAAATATTTTAAAAAAAGAATCTATAATGAAAAGCAAAATACTTACGGTAAAAAACTACGTCGATTTCAGTGGGACGGTTTAAAAAAAAACTTTATTGACAAGAAAAAGGAAGTGACATGTGCGAAGGCTTTCAGTGAGATAAATACAAAGGATTTATAATTAATAAAAATATCCACTTATCGCAGTTAGGTTGTTGATTTTTTGCATGTACTAATATAGCAATGTGCTTATTAAAATGGTGATTATTACTGGAGCACAGTTCAAACAAAACTGTGATTATTTTATTTTTTATTTTTTTGCAGTCATTAAGATACTATTAACTTTCCTTCATTTTCCTTATATATGAAAAAACAACTAAACAAAAACCCACTCCGCAGCAGAGAGCCTCCAAAAACTTGTCCCTACCCCAGAGTGGGCACTCCACATATCCTGGTTGAAGACAATGCACAGACTTTGAGGTGTTCACAAAACACATGTAGACTGGTTGGGTAAACACACTCAATTATCCTCAAGAGGATAAAGACATGGTCCAGCGCTCCACCAGCGCAGAAAAACTACATTGCTGTTCCCGAATCTGGGGTTCAACAAATGGACAAACTCTCCTTTCCAGTACCCTGGCTTCCTCTACAGAAGACGTGTCAGTGGCATTAAAGAGGTCCACAAAGTATTCCTTCTTGTCTATGTCCTTAGTCTAAGTCAGCAGTGGTGTAGCACCACTTTCCCCTCCTGATTTCCTGACGATTCGCCAAATTTGCTTCAAGGCAGTCTGAAAGTCTTTTTTCCAAGGCCTCACCAAACTATTTGCACACCCAAGTTTTTGCTTCAGCCACTGCCCAAAGTGCGTTCCGCTTGGCCAGCCAATATCCAAAGTCCCAAAGGCTAACCAAGCCGAATAGGACTCCTTCAGCTTGATGGATCCCTTTATTGTATCCACTAATAGTTTCATTCGGCAGCCTCAACAATGGAGTTCCATTTGGACTCAATGTCCTCGGCCTTCCTTGGAATGCTGTCAAAGTTCTGATGCGTCTGGAAGTTGAAGATCTTGTGGACAGGGTGGTCTTGTGGTCTACGTGGTGTTCCTAGTGCACTCTCACAGCATATTTAGGTGCGCCAGGTCTGTCCAGCATCTTCCCCAGGCACCAGATCCAGCTCCCCAACAAGAGAACTTCCCAACTTGTATAAATCTATCATTCTTAGTTCTTCATTAAGTTCTTTGAACTTTGGGCAGTTATTCCGAATTGTTTTGTGTTGGTGAGTCCAATGAGTGGTGTCAAACAAATCATTTTTGCTGGCAAAGAGAAAATTCAAATACTCAATCATTATCACTAACAAGAAGTTAGTATGCCTTGGCTTTGTGAAGTTAAAAAATATTTTAGAACCTTCTTGTGAAAAGATTTAAGTGGTTATGTGTATATGTCTGTGAAGGTTCTTAGTCATCCAGGTCATCGTAGTCTAAGGAGCTTGGAAAGAAAAGCATCTGGACTTCTTTAAGTTGCTTGAAGACGTATCACAAAATTGTAAAACTGCAGATTTTTAAAAGGTGATGATAGCTGCCTTAGCTACGATTTATTCATTTAACTTTCTAAATCTACCTTGCTGAACCTTTTAATAGTCACTATTACAAAGGTGGTAGATCAAACCCCTGTGAGCTAATAAATGCATTTACGTTTATTTTTTAAATAAAAATCATGTAGTAACAGTGTTAAAAACAGAGTTGGACAAGTTAACAGGGTTGAATAGCTTTATTAGCTTTATTTGTAGATGATGTAATGTGGAATGTAATGTACTGTGAAAGTCATTTCACATGTAGTTATGTAAATAAACTGTGAATGAAACTGTGAAATTAATTTGTCTTTTTTTTGATAATATGGGTAAGGGGACTTGTAATAGTTAGAGTGACATATTCACTTTAGTCAGAAAAGATTGGAGAAATACAAAATATGTCAAAGAGGACTGGTCTACCAATGGTGTTAGCACGCGACTCGATCATGTCACTTCTTCTTTATCATGCCACCTCATTGTTTTGTCTCTTCCTTTTTGAGGCTAAATAGGTTTCGGTAACAACTCTGCACATATTTTGTGGGAAATTGCTTTTGATATATACTGTTTTTTAAACTATGCTGATGTTTAAGAAAAGGTTAAACAATTATAGATATGTTAACAAATTCAAAACAAGTACGCATTTAAAATCCTATAGTTGATAAGAAGTGGCAAGAGTGGGGACAAGAGAAAAATGCAAAAATAATATTTTGAAACCACGTTTTAAACAACTAGGTTTACATTTGTCTCAGTAGACGTGTGATTTACACAACAAACATGTTTTAGTATTTTATAAAGAAAATGTCCTACAACTGCAGTAGGGCGCTTTACTGTTTTATCAGTATCATATTCTAACACATTTCTGTGTTATTTCTTATCTTATACGGCTTTCTTTCCAGTACTTTGTTATTGTTATTAAGAAAAACAGTCATTGTAACTAAAGATCACGAAAATGATTTAATGTGTAATCCCCTATGAAAACATGGCGAACAGCTGTTTGTTTGACTGGTAGCAGATAACCGTTTCCAAGACGATTACCAGGAAGTTGGTGACGGCCAGCCAATCAACTGCTCCTCCTCCGCGGTCAGCAATGAATGTGGCGAATGGCTTTGATGTGACGACGGAGGTAAAACATTTCACAAAATGTGACGTTAGCCGGCCGTCTAAAGCTGAATTGCACTAAAACAAACTACAACCAAATCAGAGCGGTACGTACTTTCATATTGCTCGGCATTTATGGTCGTTTTAATGAGTAGTTTCAGCTCGTCGCGGTACAGTCAGCCTGTCATGTGACTTCTTTAAACACGAGCTTTCTGGTTCTGATTCCTGGAAAGTTTCGTGTTTAAATTAGGTCGACCATTTTTACACCCGTGCTATCTTTTATTGCATTATCCGCTGTTTCAGATGGAGGTGACTCGTTTGGACTTTTACATCGGCCTCTCTCTAGCTGTGAGCTCCAGTGTTTTTATCGGTTCAAGTTTCATCTTGAAGAAGAAAGGCCTGCTCCGATTGGCCAGCAAGGGGTCTATGCGAGCAGGTGATTAAACAAAACTGGACAGTAGCAAAGTTTATGTGATCGTTTGAAGAGATATTTAGAACACGTAGTTGTACTAACAATAATTCCAACACAGTGAAGCAGCCCTTTAATCAGAATTGTTATTGCAATTGTCATGATGGAAGTGATCCAGCTTTCATTATCAACAGTAAGATGGAGGGGGGTTAGTCATCATGCAGCTATGTTGTATTCACATACACTGAGACCCTTACTCACTTAACTATCACGTAAGACTAAAAATGTAATCATTGTATCAAATTCTGGCATTTTATAGGGTAAAATAACAGACTATTGGACTTCTGTGACAATAAACGAGTCAGATAATCTAAAAAGCATAACTATAATAAAACTTCTTATATTAATTTGAGAAAAAATGTAAGAGATTTCCTTGTGACTTAGGTACGAAGCAACTGCACGGTAGCACCAAACCTGCTACTCAGAGTATGCCAGTAGTATTTAATCCTGTTTGACCAGACTTTACTAAGAGACACACCTGTTATAGTAAACGGTTTATCCCTTCTTATAAATGGAAGTAGATTTAATTATATATGGTTCTTTTTTTTTTAAACAAAGAAGGAATGAACTTTTTAGAGATTTGCTAATTAACCAAGAGTTAATAAATATAATAAAGCTTTAACTTAAGACATAGAGAAGCATTACATGCTTACATTTAAGAAGCAGAAAATACGTAATGTTTTGCTTTTGACAAAATGACTCAAAAGGATTCATGGGCTATGAGCATAGTTCACCCATAAGCAAATAGGGATTGTTATTATTGTCTTATTACTATATTATTATTGTATAAACAGCAGTTTAGTTTTTTGACCTGAATAATAAAAGTATACTTCACCAGGTATCAGAAAGCCTGTGCAAATACAGGATACCGCAGTACATTGTGTAACTTATGATTGATAACATTAAACTGGTTGTTTGTAAATGTAACCCCCCCCCCAATGAGCAATGACTTCGAGGGAGAAGTCTGCAGCTGTTATTGTGACATCTACTGCAGTTTTTCTTTGTGCACATCACAGGTCAAGGGGGGCACGCTTACCTGAAAGAATGGCTATGGTGGGCAGGATTAATTTCAAGTAAGTGAATCATTGGCATACTTAATTCTGCCCTGTAAATGGGCGACGAGGTCAGGATTCTTCCGAGAAACACTGTCTTCTTTGTTTTCTTAAAACAAAACAAGGCATTTGTGGGTTTGGTATTTTTTTTGCTGGTGACGTGGCAGTAAGCACTGCACCCACACCAAATATTCCAAGTGCACATTCCTTAAAAGAGCACATTTGCACATGTGGGCTTGGAAGAAAATGTTTAATCTAAACAGCTGCACCAGTTATGAATATATCTGCATACTAATGATGATCTTTTTTGTGTTGCAGTGGGAGCTGGAGAGGCTGCTAACTTTGCCGCATATGCATTTGCACCAGCCACACTCGTGACTCCACTAGGAGCATTGAGTGTACTCGTCAGGTAAATGTTTTAAAGTATTATATTGTATAATAGTATGATGAATGACGCATGCATGTTGGTGTATTATGGAATTGCAACTGAGATTGAAAATGTTCCCAAATAAATAGTTTGATATATCTTGAGATTTGCTAAAAGCTTTTGTCTTTTTTTTTCCACTATGAAAGAAATAACCTTCTAAATATGGAACAGTAGCATTTGTGCCGACGCTGCCTCTGCTGTTTGTTTTTCATCTCCAGTGCAGTGCTGTCCTCTTACTTTCTGAATGAGAGGCTGAATGTGCATGGGAAGATTGGTTGTTTGCTTTGCGTCTTGGGCTCCACAGTCATGGTTATCCATGCACCGCAGGAAGAAGAGGTGGCTTCCCTCAGTGCCATGTCTGAGAAGCTCCTGGATCCAGGTATGCCCAGACTACCTTTGCTGTGATCTGATTAACAACACTGTGGAAGCTGAATCCCAGAAAGGAGCTGGATGTTTATTTTTTTCACGTTACTAACTCATTCTTGAATGCTCCCATTAGGTTTCATTGTGTTTGCTGTGTGCGTTGTGGGAAGCAGTCTGATTCTTATCTGTGCTGTGGCTCCGCGTTATGGACAGAAGAATGTGCTGGTCTACATCCTGATCTGCTCTGTGATTGGCTCGCTCTCTGTGTCTTGTGTCAAGGGCCTGGGCATTGGTATTAAGGAGCTGTTTGCCGGAACAGCGGTGCTGAAGAAACCCTTGTTCTGGGCCTTAATCATCTGCCTGGTAATCTGTGTCAGCCTTCAAATCAACTACCTGAACAAAGCCCTTGACATTTTTAACACGTCACTAGTGACTCCCATTTATTATGTCTTTTTCACGACATCTGTCATGGCCTGTTCGGCCATCCTCTTCAAGGAATGGTTAAGAATGAACATAGATGGAATAGTGGGAACAATCAGTGGGTTCTTGACCATCATTTTGGGAATCTTTCTCCTCCATGCCTTTAAAGACATTACATTTACCTGGGATTCCCTCCCACTTTATCTGAGGAAAGGTCCTCAGGGCTTTCCGTGGGGCCAGCAGCCGTACTTGGCTCTTCCCAGCTATGACTTGCAAGCACAAGACGAGACGAATCTTCCCAGAGAAGGAGCCTCAAATGGAGGGTGGGGTATACACCAGAGAGCACCTTAAGGAGGACGAGTATCGTTATTACCACTTAAAAATAATTCTAAAACTTTAATGCATATCACAGTTTTACAATCTATCTTCCAAAAAAAGTGAGGAGGATGGGAAAGGAGGCTTTAAAATGAGAGTAATGCTATAAGTACACTGGATTTTTATTTTAAATTAGTTGTCCGCATCATACTGGTGGTTTTTTTTTTTAGTTTTTCAAGTTAAAAAAAATAGCCTTCACAAGCCAGATTGTGCCTTCTGTTACTGAAAACTACAACCAAAGTTTTATATTTGTAACTTTCATCATGCTTAAAGATGTGTGAGCTTATTTGCAGTCAGTGTTAAAGTCTTAATTTGCTCTGAATCGTTCATGTCAGTTACTGCATTACCTCAGTATTATATACAAACAACACCAAAGAATGCTGTTTACTTTTATAAATGTGTACCTAATATGTGCCAAGCTGTAACATATTGCTGCGTTAACTGTACTTTGGATGTTTGATAATGCCGATTAAAACACATTTACAACATCATTTTACTACTCTTTCAAAAGATAGACGATATTGTTTGACTTTTCTTTTTAAAAACAATTTATTTATTGCATATGTACAGCCCAGATCCCTCAGCTGCTGATCATGCCTCTTCTGTCAAGACCTCTTTAGTTCCTTTTTTATACCAACATGTAGTTAAGTCCTCCTGCTGCAAATACCCCCCCAAGCAGGCCAGCTTAGTGTGTTTTTGCGCATTTTGCGGGTTTTCACATTCAGACTCAGTTTTAAAGCTTGAGCTTGAATTATGTGAATTGACAAAACCAGAGTATAGGTTTGTTGGGGTTTTTTTTTCTCAACACTCAGATGCCAGCAGAAGACAAATAAAACTACAGGAGTCCATAGTTGATGTTAATTTCAGGCACTTGTATGTAAAAGGTAACACTTTAGGTTCCTTTTCCCGCCCCATTGGCTGGACAGTTCTTCCTGTACAGACAGCAGGGTCAGAGGTGCGGCTCCTCTCGAGGCAGTGCCCCTGTGCCCCGTTAGTGCTCTGAGGGACAGTTTTTAGTCTGACATGGTCTCTGAGAACGACCCCCGGCTCCTCTGAGTCTGTTCCAGTCTATTTAAGATGAATTGGCTGGTGTCGATGAATCGCTCCACGCAGTTAACAAAGCACGCTTCCGTCCTCGAGTCCAGCTTCGGTCCGGGTTTATCCATACACTTCTCCTGGAAACAGAGACACCGATTAAAAAGAAGTGTGACAGCAAGACTGGATACAGCGCCAGAGTTCCTGTTAGAAAGTAACAACTTTACGTCACAACCGGTATAGGTAACAGTGTAGCGCGTGGCCGTGTCCCAGCTGTGACCTCAGCACGCAGTGCGGCACTCCATGATTCGGACGTGTTCCTCTGACACTCAAAAGTCCGAGTCAAAAGTTTATTTTAAACTCGTTATTCAGGAAATTCTTAAGCGGTTCTTCGTGACCTCACGCGTCTGCCTTTTGCTCGCTTTGACATGAACACTAAAAATACTACATATCCGTACGCCTCGCTTCACTCCGAGACTTCTTTACTAAAGCGCCAGCTACACCAAGCCCGAGGTATAGATAGGAGGAAATTAAATGTAGCAGTCCGTCTTTCAAACACTTTATAATCGAATCCCTGCTTTAAAACAGCGGTAAGGGTTGCCTAAGGAAAGCGATGCGCCCGAATCCCGGTGTGAGACACCCGGTATTTTTAAAATGGTTAAAATCCCATTTTAATATACTTTTCTGCTCACGGAAAGCAAAAAGTGAACCCCTAACTTTTGTATAATATAAGACACACCAGCCACCAGTCAGAAATAACCGATATATTTATAGATATAGCAAATGGCAGAGCTGAGCTGGTAGCTTAACGCTCATCTTACCCAGCAGACCTCCGTCATTTGATGCACCAGCTGCTGAAATCTTTGTTTCTGAGACTCGATTTCGATGAACTGCTGAAGCTGAGGGTCAGCTGTCGCTCCCTGGCTGTCCATACTTGCTTATAAAGAGGTCGTACTAGTAATATATTGCAAATGTTCAATGCTCAATGGTTTTTTTTTGCTGACCTTCACGTGCGTATGCACGACGGGAAACGGGAAGTAGTTCAGCCAATCACGGAGCACGTTTGTGTTACAAGACTCGTCACCCTGTACACGTAAAGTTTTCGTAACAACCGTATCCATTTGAGGGCGTGTTAAAGCGTTTGTTTTCAGTTAGCTGAGTGAGGATAACGCCATTCTTTGTAGATACCTGAACACAGCAGGTCTGTCGCACGGTTTGAAATTTTCATTTGCACATGTTCATTTTTAATTTTCATTCCACATGAGGATGTTTCACACATTTCAAAGCCTGGTATACTTGGCTTTTATTTGTGCAATACATATGCGCGTACAAAGCTTGTTTAGACATGCAAAGATGTTTACACATTCATCAAATATGTCACATAATTCACTAAATACATACAAACGCAATCCAGTGCTCTTTAATAAAATGTACACATTTGAAACGCTACTCTATAGGAATGTACTTCTACTTATGGGATAGTATAATCAGTGAGCAACAGTGATATTCACAATACATATATTCACATTACAGAGGACTTCGGAATGCTGTTAGTTTCACTGATTGTGTTGTCTTTCCAGGGACATGTGGAGATGCTGCTCTGTGAGCTTCTGAGTGAACTGTCGATGACATTATTCGGAGTCCTACTGGAGCTCATACAGCAAATCCTGAACAGTCATTGCCAGCTCCTGAAAGTTGGGTCGCTCCTCTGCTTTCTGAAAGGAAAAGCAAAGAAAAACTCTAATATTAGGGCCAAGATTCAACGTCACCTCAACTGAGAGTCACAATAAAATATGAAAATTCACTTACATCAAGCCAGCAGCTTGACATAATGCTGTAAACCTTTTCATTGGCCAACTGGGGGCGAAAGAGGCGCAGGCCCCGGGACACCTGGTCCACTATTTCCGTGTTGTTGAGGCGCTCATAGGGAAGCCGTCCCAGAGTGTACACCTCCCACATTAAAACCCCTAATGGATTATATAAATGGTTACAATTTCAAATCATTGTGCTTTTATGCAGATATGAAATCCTAATTTGAGCAGACAAAACAAAATATGGAGGGACCAAACTCCAAAAATACAATATAAAGGATAAAAATAAATATAAATATCATCCATCCATCCATCCATCCATTCGCATCCGCTTATCCTTTTCAGGGTCGCGGGGGGTGCTGGAGCCTATCCCAGCTGTCTTAGGGCGAGAGGCGGGGTACACCCTGGACAGGTCGCCAGTCTGTCGCAGGGCTAACACACATAGACAGACAACCAGTCGCACTCACAGTCAATCTCGCATTCACACCTATGGGCAATTTAGGGTTGCCAATTAACCTATCCCCATTGCATTTTAATTTTTCCCTATGTGGTCACCAAAGTTGGTTTTATACTGTAGAGTAAATATTAATTAACCTATTAAGTCTTTTGCACCTTGTTTTTTATTTCTAAAGTTTCTGTGTCCACTCACTTTGAAGTACATCAATAAAACAACAAAAATATATACAGTATGTATTACTTACCATACGCCCAGATGTCAGACTTACTGCTGAATTTGCAGTAAAGAAGGACTTCCGGTGGCGACCAGCGAACAGGGAACTTTGAACCTGCCGAGCTTGTGTATTCATCATCTAAAACATACCTGGAAGGTTTGGAGGAACAGGATTTTAATATTATGCTGATGATGTACCAGTGTATCTTGTTTTTTTTTTGTTTTGTTTTTTTTGCAACTTATGTAAAGTGTTTTACCTTGATAGCCCAAAGTCAGTCACTTTGACGGTGCCATTTCCATCTACTAAACAGTTCCTGGCAGCCTGCAGATAAAACAATCAATACTTTTGGTTAAGGAATAATCATTAAACCTTCAGCCTTATCTTTGAATAACAAACTGGAAAGCTGTGGAATTTTTCTTTTTTAAGCTTTTACTCTGTGGATCATTGTCTCTCACCAGGTCTCTGTGAATGTACTGGTGTGACTCGAGGTAGGCCATGCCCTCAGCGACATCTTTACACATCTCTAGCAGCTGAATGCTTGTTGGGTGCTGCTTCAGGCCGTCTTTGAGGTATGTGAGAATGCAGCCATTTGCAAGGTACTCAGTCACTATATAAATAGGCTTTTGTTTGGTGCACACGCCGTAGAGCTGGACCAGGTTCTCATGGCGAAGCTTCCTTGTTTGAGCAAAAGGGAGAAGGAATTTCAGCACTGTAGGCTGGTTTTCCTCAAAGACATCAGCTTTGTGAGTCTTGTGCACAAACAGACACAGATATTCAGTTATTGTCATTTAATTGTGCTTACATCATGATTTTTGCTTCTTCTATGAATTCATCTTCTGACATAGAGCCCTCTTTAATCATTTTAATGGCCACATCATGCTGTCCCTGCCACTTCCCATACTTCACCACTCCAAATTGTCCAGATCCCAACTCCTTGATGAAGGTGAGGTAGCGTGGGTCAATCTCCCACACACCTACGTCAAACAAGAGAGAATAATTGTGCTCTTTTAGCATGTAACAACCTCATTAAAATAATGGCTTGACACGTTGTATATATATATCGTTTTAGCGCTGCTGCTGAGAGATAAAATGAGAGATGAGATGCCACTCTTGGTTAGCATAAACAGAAAAAAATTATTTTATCAAACTAATATGAGGTGATCAGGTGCAGAGACAGAAAAACACTTTTAATCTTCCGATCTAACACTAGGCACAATAGTGTAACTACTATTATATACTAATGTACTAATACCAAAGCTTTGTTAGCTTTTATACACACTCTGAAAGCTGTTATGATAACAAAAAGAAGACATTCATAATCCAAGAAAGCAGGTGTAATTAAATTTCGACTGCAGTTCAAGTGCTATCATGCTCTTACCATAACCAAGGCCTGCTGTGGATGGGGGTCGTGCCCGGTTAGATACGATGTGTTTCAGTCTGCTAACCATACCTAGTGGGGGAGATAACAAATCCACATTACCTATTAAGATGGTCATTTTTGATTGACAGGATGACTGGAGTAAGGATTGTAAGAATGAACTAATTCATTGAGCTTTGAGATGTGAGTGAAAAGGCTACCTTAAGAGAAGATGTTAAAAAAAGGAAAATAAAAAATGTTTTCGCATTAAAAACCAACTGTAAATTTAAGTCAAATAAAGTGGCGATTAATAAGAAGAAAAGAATAATTAAACCCACAAAATTTACAATATCCCCCCGCGCCCCCCCCAAACTTCCTTATGAGTCATTTCCTTTTTCCTGTTACCGTAACCAAATTTGAAAATGAGTTTATTGTGTAACAAATACCACAGCATTAAAGCTGAGACTATGCTTTATTATATATCCATATATCCTGGGCAGTTATATTGACCTGCTGCATTGTGCTGGTGATAGTTGATGAGCTCTGCGATGGTGCTAAAATTGTGCTTTTCTGCCAAGTAATACTGGCCCTGCGGGGTGGTGCAGATGTTATAATGTCGGCAGCTTCCAACAGGTTCTCTGAAGAGAGAAGAGTACATTTAGGCCGAACGTTTTCACTGGAGCCACTGAACAAGAATCATTTATCGTATATGCACAATCAGGTAAAATCTCCTGTGTTCTGAACAGGGTAGCTCAGACTTAGAATTAAAAAAAAGTACAGCAGACACATTAGTCCTGGTTTTGCATAAGTCATTTACATCTCTCTCCCTCTGCGGGCCACTGTTTCCTCTTTCATTACAAACAGTTCTTCTTTTCATGGGTTCACACATGACTGGAGCTAGGGATACACTATATAAATGGTAGCAGTGTTTAACACCACTAAGCTTACTCACCCGCCAGCCCTTGTGAGCAGAGACACAGTGTATTTCCCAGCCTTGCTGGAGTCCCGCACTAAGAAGCCTCCATCTTTGTTCTGTTTACCGGAAACAACAACATAATTCATAAGTTTCGACTTAAATATAGTCAAGAAATGTATTTTTAAGTGACGCAACATGTCATATGTACATTGGTAATGACAGTCAAGGGTTTACCTCAGCCTTTAGCAGTTTTTCTGCTTGGCTACGGTTCATATTCTTGCAATACCAGCTGCCAATAAAAATATAAACAATTTTAAATTTTTCCTAAATGTTGTCATATTAGTTCAACAATAAGAAATTAATTAGTGTGCAGATAAGGAACCAAGAATTAATTAGGTTAAAATGATAACATGTATAGCCGTATGTGACATTAATACACGTATTTAGGGGCAGAGCAATAACACCGATACTCACTCGAATCTTTCTAGCCCATCTTCAGCTTCTACTACGTAATTGCTAGGTATATAACCCTCTTTCCTGGAAAAGAAAAGAGAACATTATAGAGAACATCAACAGGTGACACATGCAAAACGTGAACTTTTGCTGGACCTTAAAACATTTATTAACACCAGCAGCAGTAAAAGTAAAAATGTATTTATGTAGCACCTTTAAAAATGAATATCACAACTGTCTTTACAATAAAAATGCAAAAACAGTTACAAATCATTCAAGTGAATCAAATATTATATAAATTAATTTGACTGATTATGCAAAATTTAGCAAGTCACATAGAAGCCACTTTTTGAACATTCTCTTATGTAAATGATCTTTTATCTGTGTGCTTTCGTCACTGATGATCTTGTTTTGATTTTCTGTCTTTATCATTATGGAGCTTGCAGTTGGTTTACTTTAGCTCGCTTTACAAGTGTTCAGTGTAAACTGACTGCGCTCGCTTTTGATTTGTGTGATGGACTACGTGCAGTCTACCTTCTTGGTCACACTTTCATTAGTAGACATCTTTGGGTCTCCTAATTTTTGGGTCACCTCTAGTCACCTTACCCATATTTGTCTCGCGCTCTCCACCAGTTTGCATCGGACTTTTCCAGGATGGTGTACTCCTCATCCTTCCTTAGCTCCAGGTCTTGCGGTGTCATGGGTGTGTAATTGTACTCAGCTACAACAGTCATGCCTGCAGAGGAAGCTGGTGGGTCAGGAGGCTGTGGAGGTAAAGGACGAGTAGGCTTTTTCTGAAAAAAAAAAAAAAAAGATAGATTTTTTTTTTTTTTTTATAATAATTTTTTTTTTTTTTTGATTGT
>VURO01050189.1:20531-47434 GCA_015108175.1 Pelvicachromis taeniatus | reverse complement strand
TCCAACTAAGAAGACGTTTAAAAAAAAAAAAAAAAAAAACCTCAACAGTTTTTTCCAGTAGTGTGAACACGTCTGACACGGACTCTCAGTGCGTTAGACGTGGGAAAGGGCAACCCCTGACCGTGTCCCAGCTCGATTCTGGCCACGTTTTTCAGATGTAATGAGTGAGAAACAGCTTTTGAAATTGAGTTGAGAAGGAGGCATGGTCACACGATGAGTAAATGCGTCTGCGTCTGTGAGGGCATTTCACACACTATAGTACCAGAATCACATGAGGAAATGTTTGTTTTGCTAGAGTTGATAAATATCCGGCTCATCTTGCATTTTAACTGAAGCATATTTTACTTCCGGTGATATATATATATATTTTTTGTGGTTAGTAGTAAATTATATTTGTTTTGATGTGGTGACTCAGGGTTGCATGTTGATTTATTGTGGTGGTTAAAAATACGATGCAAGAGTTGAATCATACTGTCAATACAGTTATTAAATGTGAAGATACTGGGTTTTGTTTAGTCTAATTCAAATACAGTACAAATGTTAGAATTTAATGAAAAGTAAACCAAATAAATGTTCACAAATGTTTTCCCTCTGTTTTGTTACAGGGCCAGGTCATCCAGTTCTAAACTGTGGTCTTATGGATGAAGTCACTATTTTCAATAAATGGATCCAAACATACTTTGGAGTTGAATCTTTCTTTTCCCACTCCCCCCCTTGTACAAAAATTCAAGCTTTGTCTCTTATGGTAATTTAACCTTTCAGCAGTCTAGACAGTTAACAGCAAGTGTCTAATTTATTGGATGTAAATGTGACCGATGAAGTGTAATCCATTTCCTGGCTGCTTCAAGCAACCATTTTAATTCACAAAGATTTACACAAGATAAACACCTAAAACTTATTCAGCTTCAATTGTTCCCCAGACAATTTAGATATTGTATACGTCTCGAGCGCATTTAACCACCCGAGATCTACAAAATGGTGTGTTTTCTTCTGACAAATGTACTCTGCCAGTTCAGCTTGTGAAGCCTTGCGAAATCGCTGCTGATGGGAGTGACAGTCAACAGAGCTGTGCCTGAAGGGTTGACAGATACAATTATTTTGCTCTGCTGAGTCTGAACTCCCATCTCCTTGTACTGAGGCAGGATCTGTGTGACGTTGCACTGCAGGCCGCAGATCTTCCAACCGGGGGCAGCCCCGATGTCGAACCCTCGAGGACCGCCAATCTCCAGTTTGTTCAGCACAGCAATAGCCAGGCGGTTCTTAGACAGCGGCCTCTCCCACACTTCAAAATCATTCACCTGTAGAAAAAGGGAAATCTTCCTGGTTTATAGCTTCAGCTGCCATTATCCACACTTATCATTTACAATGAATGCCATAAAGAGCCTGCCAGACTGATCACAAACCAGGTAGCGTTTCTAAACAGCAACTACAGACTACCATAAAGGTTCTGAGCTGCCATAGCAGAAGGAGCTCATACTCACACACCCACCTTGGCAGTGCGATGTCCCTGCTTGCCCATTGAATCTTGGCTGATGTCTATGATGCGTTTGTTCTGCAGGAGCTCCTTGGAGCGAGGACAAATGTCCCTGAGATCATTGGACATGAGCAGAGGAGATGCCATGATGGCCCATAACGCCATCTGAGACTCCTGCTGGTCGTGACTGAGGCCAAAGTTCCCAATTACAAGCTAGAGAAATAAAGTAATTAAATATGTAAATTGAGAAGCAAATCAGGCTTAGTGATGCTACAGTGTGTACAACAGTAAGTATGACAAGATTTAGATTAATCTTGGTGAATTTTGTAGATTAGCGTTAGATAAAAAGAAGCAAAATAAGCACATTCATGATAGTAAAACCACTAATGTTTAAGCCTCCAGTAGAACAAAGTACCATATCGGGGTCATTCCAGCCTCCAGGTCCAGCTGCAGGGACGATGATGTCCTGATGAGCAGCAGTCCAGTCCAAGATGGATTTGATGGAGCTCCACGAGTCAAACACGTCATCAAAGTTGCGCCAGTGATTACAAGTCTCACGGATAGCTGTGTAGTCAGGCTGGAAGCACAGAAATGCTCTTTAATTTGAGTAATAGTCAATTTTTGCAGCATCTTCTAAAAAAAAAAAAAAGGCAAGCAAACCATTAAAGGAAGTTCTCACCTGCTTTAAAGGCCACTCGTACAACGGCCACTCACAAGAGTACAGGATAGGCCGTCCAGTGCTGTTCAGTGCTTTCGACATGTTTATGTAACCTGAAACAGCAAATATTTAGTAGTTAACTCTTTAAACACCTTAACTGGTGAATAAAATCATGTTTAGGAGAGAAATTGGACTTCCTGTTTAGATGGAGAGTATATGTCCAAGATATATTTTTTGTATGCGTCAGCTGTCTAGTGGTAAGACTATACACCTTTAGAGTGGGAGTCGCAAGTTCGTTTCCCGCCTGGGGCATCTGTATCCAGACATGAGAGAGAAATATAGAACAAGAACGCATTTCTGTGGGCAAGACAAAAATGTACTCCAATTTCTCTCATGTTGGGTTTGGCATCTTTTCCAAAAGATGGAAGGAAGAAGGGACATGCTACAGCAAGGGGGAGCCAGGACGACCAGTCAGGGGGAGAAATCATCATCCCCATCTTAGATTAGTGAGAGAAGTAGTGGCTATTACTTGAAGTACTAGACTTGGCTACAGTTAAGTAGGCAGGGAGACGCCCCAAGGGTGGTGGAACAACCGGACATAGTGGTGGTAGACAAAGAGAAGAGTGGCCGCAGCGGTTCTGAATGACAGCAAGAAGGAACTTGAGAAGTACCAAGGGCTCAGGGAAGAGCTCGAGAAGATGTGTCCCAGTGGTAATCGGAGCACTAGGTGCGGAACAACATCGGAGATCTCTGTCCAGAAGAGCGCAGTCCTAGGAACAGCTAAGATACTGTGCAGGACCCTCAAGCTCCCAGGCCTCTGATAGAGGGCAAGAGGGGATTTTGTTTATATATACACATATATATTATCTGTATGCATACACACATATATGTTAACTGTTAACTAGCAGTAACCTTTTCACCTTATGGTGTTGGTAATGTACCTTATGGGAACATTGGGACTGCAACAAAAAAGAGAGAAAAAAAAAACCTCACCCTCTCCAAGCAAAGTCCGCTTCATAAAGCAACCATCAAATTTGAGCAGATCAACATCCCAGTCAGCAAAAGTCTGAGCATCTGTCTTGTAGTAACCCAGGCTCCCAGGATATCCAGCACAGGTTTTGTCCCCAACATCTGCATAGATACCCAGCTTCAGGCCCTTAGAGTGAACCTAAAAGCATAAAAAACAAGAAAGATTTGTTAATTCATCTCAGTGAATTTCAAATACCAGTGACATCCATTTTCTTTCACTTATCCAATTCAAGGTCATACGGGTGCTGGAGCCCATCCGAGCAACCATGCCACTGTGCATTTGCACACTGGAAAATGCTTGTACTGTATCTCTTTGACACTTATTCACCCAGTCATACACACTTTCATACACTCCCACTCCAATGAATGCATCAGGGGCAACTTGGGGTTCAGCATTTTGCGCAAGGATACTTAGACATACAGACTGGAGTAGCCAGGAACCGAACCACTGACTTTCCTATTGTTAGATGACCTGCTCCATCTCCTGAGCCACAGCTGCCCAGGCAAATTGCCTAAAAAAAGATGACCCCCCCACATAAAAAAAACCCCCAAAAAACAAACAGCTCATCCTAAGGGGCTACTTTACTGGAACCCCCCCGATTCTGCTTACAAGCATAAACTTCCTGAGCAGGCAATATATTTCTTCCAGTAGGTGGCAATGTTGCACAGCTGTAAACTTGATTCTTTTAATACAGGACTAAAGTCTGCCTTAGTGGGCCTAAATATATTCCTTTCCTGCTGAACATTATATTTTAGCCATCTTTATACGTGAAGCCTCATACATCGAAATCCGCCCGGCGTCTTGGCTTCCAGCTCCGTTTTATTGTGAGTCTCCTGCGAAGAGGGTCCCAGCGCTTTGCTACCCAAAACATTATGTGCTTGCACATCTTCCCTGGCTCAGGTGCTGTATTGGTTGGTAATTTGAGAACAGGTTCCACATCTGGTCCTTTCCTATTCATTATGTAAACACCTGCAGGTCAGCTTGAATGGGTGTATAATGAATATGTAATCACTTATTTCTAGAGATATTCAACCAGGGCTTCAAGAACTTTTTAACATTTGAAATTTTAGACACATTGTACTGACACGATAATACTGCATAATATAAAATCACGGCGGCATGCTGAACATAAAATGGTTTTATCATTCTTTGAACTGTGTATATTATTCCAACTGCTGCCCCAAAGCTGGAAGCTACAATAAACGCATTCATATCCTCTGACATAGTCTCATTTTGCTTCTCCCAGCTAGTAAAGTATTTCTCACTTTCACCGGGTTTCTCTGAAGCCCTTTCTGTTTGATGTCCATAGAGGAATTATGGCATTAATACTATATTCACATCCAGACTTTTCATTCCTCTTTCATAACTAATACTCACATAGTCGGCCAGTTTCTTGATGCCTCCTGGGAATCGTTTGGGGTCTGCCTGCAGGCGGCCCTGGGCATCACGCTGGTGGGAGGGCCAACAGTCATCGATGCAGACGTACTCGTAACCGGCCTCTTTCCAGCCCTCCTTCACCATCACATCTGCCATCTGCATGTACAGACGCTCACTGCCAAGGCAACAGGAGGAGACAGGCGGGGCTGATAGTAGCAGTTAGATGCCAGTGTACAATATAGCTTAGTGGTGAATAACGAGTCATTCAGCAGACTGATCTTTTGTGAGGAAAAATATGCTGTGCACAAAAATGATCATTAGTGAGATTGGGAATAAGACGGAAATAAAATCTTGTTTATGTTATCTTTAATTCAAGAAAAAAAATATATACACCGGTATGTTAGATATGTTAACCTGTAATTATGACTAAACATATCATCATTACGAGAAAACTCTGAAAAAACCGTGCAGTAAGTGTTGTGCGAAGCGGCACATTGGTATCAATCCCATACCAAGTAAATACAGGGCCAATATTACTGATACCAATACTGATGCTTTTAATCTATAAAGGCAGCGTATGTAGGGGAGAGTACTGTGTCACTAGTATTGATTTGATATCAATATCAGTGTAGGTATCAATATTGGCTTGATCAGCCAACATCTACCCTGCACCCTCAAGTACACCCCTGCCTAAAACAGACCTGCTGTGGTCGCTTCCAGCTCCTCTAAGAGCAGCTTTGCATGATTTTGATTGCAAAATAATGCTTACTTATCTTATATTGAGCCAAATTGCTTATACTGAGCAATTTGAAGCGTGAAGTTTATGCTCATAAGGATGACTTACACATAAACTGACATATATTATTTGAAACTTTTCGATGAGTAAAAATGAGTTTTTCTGATTTTTAAAACCTTGTTTCATATTTGTATCATTTCCCCCCCAACTAATCTGGACCTCACATATTTCTCCACTACACTTTAACAATAAATGACTTTTATGTTACAGCTTTTGCAAATTTAGCTTACACAACACTTGCCGACACCAATATCTCACACATCAACGTCCCCAATGCCTGAATCCAGAGAACAAAGAAAGGCGAACTTAATCACCTGTCAACGACTATTTCAATCACGTGATCCTGCTCTTATTCTTATGACAGCCCTTCATAACGAGTTCCTCTGTACTTCTATAAAAATACGACACTTTTAAGGCAGATTAAACATATAATAAACGGTGAAGGCGTGTTTACTAGTTGTCACAAGCATTATCTTTCCTCTTCTATAATACCTGACGACCTGGGCAAATGCAAATGCCACTTCCTGTAATCAATGGTGGATTCTTTTAGATGGGGTTTTTTTAAATGTGTTTCAGTGATATGTTCAGTTTTAGCAGAGTATGTAGGCATGTGCTTTGACTTAGCGTGCATACACGTCAGGATAACAGGATCACCTTCTTACCTGATGCAGTTATTTGGGTCCGTGTCACAGTCGATGTTACACATGAACCTCTCCCAGTGCAGCCAGCCCATGGTGGGTTTCAGCGCCAGCCCATTGTCCAGCGCCTCAGCAGCAGGACTCATTAAGCTGATAATTACGAGAAGACACGCAGCTCTGCTCATTTTTGCTTTTCAGTTCGACAACAGTTGCCCAGTTACTAGCAACAAACGACTGTAGTTACTTCACCATTCATTTCCTCGTGCCAAAGCCAGCCAGCCCGCCTCCCCTGGATGAGTGACACAAAGCTGGACCAATTGAATTAAAATGCGTCTGTTACCGTCCAATGACGTTACTGGAAACCAGGAAGCGCCGGGGTTTGCCGCAAAACTCAGGTGAAAAACACGAAAAGTCAGCTGACACGACTCAGGTGACGGTCTTGTGATTCCCCCGAATACGAAAACATCGCGGCAACCACGTTAATTTCACACATAATCTAGTAGATGGGGAAATAGTAAAGTTAGTGCACATTTATAAAACTAAATTGGGTATGAAAAAAAAGTATTTAATTGAAATTAAAAATAAATAAATAGAGTAAACTGAACAATAAGTAAATAATTCAATATTGTGAGGAGGCAGTGGTTCATATTGAAGTCGTGCACTGCACTGTTGCTCCTCTGTCATTTGCCCATTCCTGTTTCTTTGTGTAAGGTGTGTGCATGAAAGCGTTTTGACACCCTTTTGAAGATATGTCAAGACAAGCTCCACCTCTATTGTAATAATTTTACAAGTTCCAACCTAACACTGTTTAAATTGCTTTTTTCTCCAAGAAAAGCTTTTAAAAATAATCTTCCATCTCTGATTTAAAATGCCTGTCTAAGTTCTGCATGACTTAAAGTATGCATTGCTTAGGACAGAATTTCAGTTTCCATCAGTATGCTTTAACAGAGATAAATGCATATGGGTAATTTAATGTAGTAGAACACATTCCCATTTTTAAAAAATTGCAGTTAACCTCTATCATCATTACTGTCCTGCATAGCAAGACATTTTTTATTTAAAGTTTTATTACTTTGAAGTTGATAGTTTTCAGTCCACTTAAGATCGAGTGGATTTGATCCATAAAGAAACTTATTTGAGTAAATTACCATGTAGAAATAGCACACCTGTTATAGAATGACTGTGCATCATGTTTTTATGTATTCAGCAGGATATTTCTCTTTTAAAAAAAGCATTTAGCAGTGGGAATAAGTAGTAAGTGAAGGAGTATCAATCCCCAGAGTGAAACTTGGTCAAGTATGAAGATTTTATCCACTGCTTTGACTCCATGTCAAGACAGTGTGCTGCATCTAAGGAGAAGCAACCCTCCAGAGACACAGTATGTTTATGCCTTTGCATCTTTGTGGAGAAGGAGTTATACCGAGGCCAAAGGATTCCTCGAAGCTTTGCAAGAATACTTAAAGACCAAAAATCATCAAGAAGTGCTCACTGCCATGGAGTTTCTTCCACAGTCACCAGAGCTCAATCCCACTGAGCCAATATAGAGTTACTTGAAGACTAAAAAAAAGAAGGAATTACATTATAGGAACACTGGGCTTTTTGGTAAGATAACATTATGTTATCATGCCAGCTCACTATACACTATACAAATACATAATTTTTTAACCTAGATAAGATTTTTAGAACACAATAAAAGAGAGAGAAACAGCCTTAATTTCATACATTTCTTTTTCTTTTTCTTTTATTAGGGGAGTAAACAATAAGCAGATTAATGCAGGGAAGCATCACCTTGTGCCCAAACCAAAGCCATGTTTTAATATAGGAGATACTCAAATTTAAATGAAAACCCTTCACCTGATACTTGCATTTTCTTTCCAACAGACACTAAGAACAAAAGAAGAAAAGGATCAATTTACCACATAGTTCCCCGAGGAGCCTGCCTAATCAAAAATGCCTCACACAGCATCAGCAATAATGCAGACTTTGTACATATCGACGTCGCTTCAAACTGTGTATTAGCTATGGATGCGAGGCACTAATTTGTCTGCCGCTGACACTAAATGAATTACAGATAGCTTTTTTAATTTAGAGGTAAACGGACACCCTGGTACAGAATCCAATTAATCCCGGATGTTTTTATTTGTGAAATTGTCTCACACACGCAGAGAGAGTGATGAGTCTTGCATTAATTGTGCTACTTTGCTCTTTTGGAGAAATTTAAGGGACAGCTGCAACTGGTTTATTTGGCTGTCAGATCAGTTGTTTTGAGGTAGGCACAGAGTTGCAAATGAGAGGTGACACAATTTGAATCAGCAGACTGCCTGTGTAAACCCCCCCTGTGATCTTGCTCCTGACACTCCGTCTTTGTTGCTCATGACTCCTTGCATTCTGATATTGAGAGGAGTCAAAACAAATGAAGCATCCCTGAGTTGGCACACACCCAGATTATGACAATAATATCACCCCCCTGCTCCCCCCTCCACCGGTGGGTGCATGTAAAAAGGGAGCATTAATGAACACAAAACATGACCTTTCAGTGAAATGTCAAGGGTGCCTATTTCAACCCTAAACATTATCAGAGGCTTCACCCTGGGACAGGCCTGATACAAACAATTTGTCACATGCTATAGTTCATATCAGAGCCAGTGAGCAACAGCGTTGAGGCTCTAAATGTCAGATTTCAATTTGACTCCCCTCCCCGCTGATGGATGGGCCAATCCAGCTCATCTGAATACACAGTTTTCTTCTTGTAAAAATGGGATGTCGCCCACAGTTGTGATGGAAACTGTTGTTTTTTCACAGGACCGCATAAAAGAGGAGCATGCCTCTGTCTTTACAGTGGTTAATTGAGATTGTTGACATATGGGCAGCCTGTGCTTGCTGTCTAGTATATACGGCTTCCCGGAGCTTTGACACCAATCCATCATGTTCTTTTCTTCCGCACTGTCATATAAATGAAATGACTGTCATAGCTGACTTATGCTGGCAACTTTGTTATGAAGTGTAGGGTGATAAAAATAAAAGACAAAGCTATGTTACGGTGTACCTTCTCACCACTGAGTTTCATTACTGCATTGATCTCTATGGGGACAGGTAGCAGTGCAAGTAAATGCCATCAGAAAGTTGTGCTTCCTTAAATAAGACGACTAGCACTCTATGGTTCACATATCCTCACTGGGGAATCATCTGTTGTTGTGTAATTAGGTGCTTAAGTTGTTTATGTCAGTGTCACAGGGGAAAGAGCCTACATGTGCTGATGTGGCTACTTTAATTAGGTCCTTGTTGGACGGAGTGTATCTGAAGCGGTCTCTGGTAATAACCTTTAGCAACAAACTCATGACCCGTGAATGAATCAATGTATTGATGACAGCTCGGTTATGTTAGTTAAATTCAAATCACTTGTGCTAGTGTTTTTGTTAACGAACTAAAGATTATATTAAGTGTAAAATCCCCGTGTTTAATGATCAGAGGATTTACTTTGGTTTTTTGTTGTTTGTAGAGCCGCTTTCATTCAGAAGTCTCATGGCGTGTGACAAGTAGTCTAATTTACCTAGACTTGATGGAAAACCCATATTTTATTAATGAAACAAATGTAAAAATAATTAAAAAAAAATACATTTAATAGCGAACAGAGGTATAGTTGTTAGTTAAATTAATAACTTTTTTCTCAACTTTATGTCAGATCCATTTGGCCCTCTCATGGGCCAGCTCATTCAGGAGGACTCACAGTGGCATTCCCAAGTCAGCTGCAAGATTTAATCTCTCAGGCGTATCCTGCTTTGGTCCTAGGGCTTTCTTCTGGTGCGAGATGCCACCTCGTAGGTGATGCCGGGAAGGCATCCTGGTCAGATTCTTCTGTATTTACCACAAGTTTAATCTGTTTTCATAACAGCTCATTATAGATGAGAATAATTTCAGTTAGGAAAATCTGTTCTCACATTTTGTTTCTGTTCATTTTGATGTTATTAATGTTCTTGCTTCATTTTTTTTTCTCCCTCTGGCACTTTTCTCTGTTAAATATACCTCAGTTGTAGTTTCAGTGTCACTGCTGTTGTTACATGCAATGCATCGTCATGCATTCTTGGAGCCAATCAGCCTCAAGTCCCTTTTCTTCAAATTCATTGAGATCTGTCACTCTTGCTTTCAGGCACTTTGTTGTGCAGTTCTTCTCCTCCCCATCTCCACCTCATCCGGGTTGCCCAGGGCATCTCATTCAAAGTTTCCATCAGCCATCTGCTGACTCTGTTACACCACCAGTTTCTACACTCCAGGGGGTCTGTAACTATATCCTGCCTTTATCTAGGATTTTACCCCATGATGTTGCTTCCCAATGTTTCAGTATTGCAATAAATTGTTCTTTACTTCCAAATGATTTCTCCATATTGGAATTAAGCTGCCAGTTGAGGACCTACAAGCCATCTGTTTGTCAAACTAGACTCTTTGATGTTGTTGTCCTCTTACTAGCGCAGTGCTTCATATGTTTGGTTGAAATCTTCTGCTTTTAATTGGCTTTTGTGTTTTTGGCAATTTCCTGCACTGACAGGTCTTTATTTCTTCACCCAACTGGAAGGAAAGTCCCCCCCCCCCCCACCCGACATTTTAACACTCAACTAACTATAACCCTATTGCTTTGTTAATTTACAGCCATACGTCTGATCTTGGAAGCTTAGCAGGATTGGGCTTGGTTAAAACTTGGATGGGAGACAGCCTGGGAATACCAAGTTTTAGCTCAGGAGGTAGAGCAGGTCATCTACTACTAATTGGAGTTTTATGGTTCAATCCCTGGATTTCAAACATTTCTAAATAAAACAAATTGGGGGATTGTTGGCTATTTACACATAAATATACTTTATAGCACTACAGATGCATTTGGATGAGTCAAAACTGTGTTTCAGCTTATCATAAATGTTTGAAATGTTAGAAATCCACAATAATTCATTGAAGTGACAAGATTTCTTTTACAGTTATCCGAAACACACATATGAACATTGTTTAACCAGTTTTCCTTTTACTGGACTGGATATTTGAGAGAGGACAGTATTTTGCAGTGGCAAAAATCTTCCAGCCTACAATTAAAATTATACTTTAATATTTAGTTAGTTTTTTTTTTTTAATTTAGGATATCTATAATTACCATGTGATTAGAAAGAATGAATCACTAAGTTGTATGGTTATCCAGCTGAATTGAAGATATCTTTAATTAGATTCTCAATATAATTCAGTGTTTCATTATTACAAGTCAGAATATATATATATATAACATATAATCTGAAAGGGAGCTGCACAAAAGCTATATATATAGCCAACAGCCTTATGTCTTATATTCTGTATAGTTAAATCCACTCACTCAGTAGGTTGTAGTAATGGCATCAGGAATATTTCATTTCCTTTTCCCATAAAGTCACAGATGTAAGCACACAGAGCAAAGATGGATTTCTTGGTCCTTCAGGAATCAGATTAAATCTCTCTCAGCAAGAGACCATGTAACTGCATGTTCTGTATTCCAGCAGATTAAGATGTCTAGAGCAAAGCGAAGCGATGACATGCATTCCTTAAATAGCTCATTACACAGTTTTTCACTCCTTATTAATGTTCAGTCTTTCTCTGAGCAATTATTTGACATTAAACATGATTTTGACTTTGATTTCAAAGTGTCATGCATTTTATTTTCTGCTTTTGTGCAGCTCCCTTTCAGACGTTTAGGTACTTAAAAAACCCAACAAACCATAATAATAAATTATTCACTGCTTTACAGCTAAAGGGTTGAACTGCAAGAAGTGTCCTGTTCGTCTAGTTTGGTCGTCTCAACTTTATTTTACTTTTTCAAGATTGGATGTTTTTCCTTGAGAAAACCTGAAATGTTTTCTCTTCTCACACCCAGACTCTGCAATAAACAACAGCTCTCAGTATTATGTACCACATTATGATTTTACTCTTTTGCCAATGTGAGAATGTTGTTCAATATTACTCTCCTAATGATTACATCTGAAATATTATAACTAATAAGAGGCTACTCCAATGGAGATAGTTAGAACATCTCTGTGGAAGGTACTTCAGTCTATATTGAGAAAATCAATTTTAATAGTAGAATCAATACAAGATTCAGTTTGTAGACCTTAAAAAGTCAGGGAGAACACAAAGGCTGACCTTTGCTTCAGTTTCTCTTACAGAAACACTGATTACCTGCCAGGGATAATCCTACCTTTAGGATTCCTGACGATGCACATGTTTTACAGTAATTACATACAATAGTCTGTTGTGTAGTATTGCTGGTAAATAAAGTGTATTGCAAAAGCCAAAAGAAATAGACAGGCAGTACATTTTCTGATGAAATCAGTGATTGTCTCTGCTTAGTGTCTGGAACATTAACTCTAATAGATTTGAGGCTCTCTAATTGGCATCTGTTTCAGTCTTATTCTGTGGCATTTTTCATGTCTGTGTCTATTTAAGTCAAAGGGACAGAAATTGCTACAACTCTGGTGAAAATGTTCTTTAATGGTTTTCCAGTTAGACCGTACTGTTCCAGGTAAGAATTAAGTCCCTTCACCTAATTTAGCAATTAGATGCAAACCACATAATTGCAGGGGCGTTGAAGTCAATACTGTGTACCATTGTTTTAATTTTTGTATCGACTGAGAAGTGATCGATTTTTTGCAATGTGACTTGAATAATGTACCCTTCTGTTCCAGAAAGAGATGTCTAGACAGCTACTGAATAGACTGCCTTAAAAATATATCCCTGAAATTATTAAGCTCAGATAATGAACCTTAAATACTCTGATGATCATCTGACTTTATATCTAGCAGCAGCAGCATTTACTAGATGGACGGACTACTTATGGTTTTCACTTGATGTGCCTGCAATCCACGCAGGAACTTTTTAAATTCCATTGGACTGGGAAGCTATTGATGTTGGAGGTGTGGCAATCTGATCTAGTCCAATCCCTCACATGAAGAAGAATTGGACTTGGTGATAGAAGGAAAGAAAATGCTTTTTAACAGGAAGAAACCAGTGGCAGAACCAGCCCCCCCCCACACACGCACGCACGCACGCACGCACGCACGCACGCACGCACGCACGCACACACACACACACACTATTTGCCCTCTTATATGCATTCTTGCCAATTGTTGTTCTCAAAAAACGTAAAGATGAAGTGAAAGGTTCCCGGCCTATAAAAGTGGTTAACCTTAGTTCATTTTATAGAATGGTACCTTGATGTTGACAACTGGATTTTTGGTTGAAATATCTTAAAAATTATAATTGTAATTTTTAGTAACATTTTGGGAGGCTAAAAACATTCATACTGCCTTAAAAGAGGAAATGTATTAACTTTTGTGATCCTTTTAATTTTACTTTATCGTCCCAGTTTGTCTATGCATACAAAGATTCATACATTGTCTTAACCACTTATCCAATTGGGGTTGTGGCAAGGAGTGAATGCTAGCTGGCACAGGGTGAGAGGCAAAGCACACCCAGTCTCTTGCAAGCCTAACACAGCTAGACAACCACACACTAATACCTAAAACTCACATCCACAGTTTATAATCAACCTTTAACCTGAAATATGTGTCTTTGGACTGTGGAAGAAGCACGAGTATCCAGAGAGAACTCACACAGGCACAGAGAGAACATGCAACATTCACACAGAAAGAATGACCAATATGTAAAATTATACACACTTTTGTTATTGGGCGACTAATTAGACCGATAAAGAAAATATTGTGAAATGTAGCACCTTTCTTAATTTCAAATGGAGTTCATTAGCACTTACAGAAAAACACATTTATAAAGCAGTCATATCAAAAGGTGTTATTCCAGAGTGAGCTGTTTTTTCTCAGCCACTGCATGAATAGCTGCAAGCTGTTTTTTTAGTCCTCCATCACTGCCACTCATTGTGCTTTACTTCACTGATTTTGCTGTGTAAGTTCCAGACTGAGTGACCTTTGTTTGGGTGTTTTCTGGCTTATAGAGTCAATAAACTCCGCAGGTTATTTGTGATTGCAAGGTAGATTTTTTTTTTTTAGAAGTACAACAGCAGCCCTGGACACTTTAGGCAATGCATAAAGTGAAAATAAAGTCAACCTTTTGACGAGTTCTAAAGCATTTTCCATTGTTTAAATGTAGTATCTGTGTAAAGGATGCAATCTTGACTTTTTCACATAGTGATAAACCATGGTGCCCAAAAATGCACCATGGTGCCCAAAAATGCCCCAGGAGATTTCAGATGCCACTCTAACCATGTACCAAGCAGTTTTCAGCTCGAAAGCTTACGATAGTATATTGGACTAAGACCTTAAAGTTTTAATGTACTCCAAGCATACAGTAGTCCGAAAGTGTAAAATCACTTTCAAGCTTTTTGGCCTGCACTTTCTGTTTAATTTTTCATCTGAGTCTGAAAAATTCAGCTGGTGTTTTCTTTGAGACACTGCTTTTGTGTTACTTGAAGAAATTATTCTGTATAGACGTTCAATATGTTTCAGGTAACCATGAACTTGAAAATTGATTTCTCTGGGTGAGTTTGGAGCCCGAAGCACATCTTTTATTCTCTTTGCTTCGAGAACAAAAACAAATAATGTCACGCGCACCATTCTGCTTCTCTGTTATCACAGAAATGTATTGTCATATCGCTCTATTTGGTGATGGAAATAAGCAATAGCCTGAAGGGAACAGGTTGTCAAGTATATTATTCCACCTGGTCATGCACGGTGTGGTAGAGCCACAAAAAAAGGTTATCAAAAAAGTCATATTTCTCTGTTAGTTGAACTAGAAACTTTGTTTTCTGACAGCAAAACAACACAAGTGACCTTAATGGACTAAAATAGTGTAGTAAGCCAGGAAAAAAAGGCCCCCACTACGATTTGTTTTAGAGGGAAAGCATGGTCAGTGTGATGCAGGAATTAAAATTTTATGAACAGGATCACCATGGTAACAAGGCAAGTTCACCATCAGTGTGCATTCAGGAGATCCCATGATTGCAATTCCACAACCATGTCCTCTCTTCCCCCCTATTGTTTACAGACTGTGAAAATGAAGGCTTTAGCTCATTACCCCTGTTGCACTTGGCTGGTAAGCTTTGCAACACTTGAATCAAATGGCAAAGGCATAATTGGATTCAAATGAGATTTTAACCTATTAGGATGGTTTTCTGTGTGCTTGAAGATGCTAAAACTTCAGTGCTTAGTTCTTTTTATATTAAATGCTAATGAGGGATTGATAGGTTAAAACAAAGGCTGTTCACAGCTCTTTAATTATCTGACAGAGACTAAAGGTTGCGACTGCTTTGCGCTCAGAATTTTTTCTCTCTGAATTTGTGATTTCTCTTTTCCAGTCGGTTTTGTAGATTAGACGGCAATTTTAACACGGGCATCCGAATTCATTTAATGTGATAAAACTACTTAAAACAGGCAAAATAAAACTGATGTGTACAGACATCTGGGTATTGTTTGAGCTCGAATAAATTAGCCTGCTTTGATTTAAAACAACTTCTAATCTGCAACATCACAAAACTGAATTTTCCCTTTTTGCTTTGGTAAAACAGAAAAGAAAAGGGCAGATAAAGGGTAATCCTCTTGTGAACAGTCTGTTAATGATGAGTCATGATAAGAAGCTATGACAAAGTCTTTTTATTCTGGAGAACCAGGAATAAGTGTGCAAATTTTACCTGGAGAGCCAGTACAGAAATAACACGGTTAGAGCATGTTTTCAACTGCTTCTTGTTGTGTGTCTTATGAATACCAGTGAGGCCACCTGTTTTAAGCCCAAAACTGTGAAACACTCTTGAAATTGAATGCTCTTTATAAAAGTACATTTAAAGAGCAATCTTTTTAACATGGCTGTTCTTAAATCTTGTCATCAAAGATACATGAAGTAAAATACACTTGCACTTTACACTTATCTGTAGTCATGTTTTTGGCTATTTGACAACGTCTACTTGTCTTGTAGTTATTTTCTTTTAGCTCTCTCCTCTAAGCTGCTAAACAATCTACTTTGCTGCTACTAGGGCGAAAAAAAAAAGCACTGAAAGATTACCAAGGCAGAAGAATGGCTGTAAAGGCTGAACAGGGAAACAGAGACAGAGAAAATCTTTATTTGTCACAAACTATGTATAAAAGATAGATGCAACTTCAGGATCTAAAAATGAAGCCGATGTGGAAACGCCTCAAACCTGCACTCTTTCCCGTGGAAAAAGACCCTACTCATTATTTTATGATTTTAAACATTAGTTTTAAGTTTAAATTCATTTAATATCCATCCATCCGCTTATCCTTTTCAGCGTCGCGGGGGGCGCTGGAGCCTATCCCAGCTGTCTTGGGGCGAGAGGCGGGGTACACCCTGGACAGATCGCCAGTCTGTTGCAGGGCTAACACACATACACAGACAACCATTTGCACTCACGCCTATGGGCAATTTAGAGTTTTCAATTAACCTATCCCCACAAATTGCATGTCTTTGGACAGTGGGAGGAAGCCGGAGTACCCGAGGAGAACCCATACAGACACAGGGAGAACATGCAAACTCCACACAGAAAGACCCCGGCCTGATGGTGGAATTGAACTCAGGACCTTCTTGCTGTGTGCCAACCACTGTGCCACCCTGCTGCTAATTTAATTTAATTGACATGATATTCATTCTGTGAAATGTGATTTAAAATTAAATTAAAAAATTTAATTTTTATTCATCTTTTCATGCCTAAAGATGAATAAAAATACTTAAGAAAAAAAAACTCCTGATTGAGGTTGTCATAATTCATGCATGACAGGGTTAATTGGTGCAGGTTTAATGATGGGGAGTAGCTTTGTGTGTGCATCTCTCCTTACATGTAATGCTAATTTTACTTTATGCTGACTTGAAAGAAGAAACCGAAATGTAGCCATCGAAAAACGCTCAGATTTTGCAGCAACATTGATTGAACAAACAGCTACAGATAAGGACATTTTATGACATTCATCTATGAAGTTAACTTCCATACATCATGGGCACTGGCAAAGAATGAAAAAACGCGAGAAGCTTTAGCCCACGCTGTGACACATTGGATAACTGGATGGGACAGACTATAACTCAGCAGGAAGTGGACAGTAAATAAAAGGGGGTGGCATCACCCACCAAATCCTCCCGAGTCTCGTCTTTCACATTGCAGCGCAGTGGAGGGTTTTACACTGAAACAGCGTGCTGTTGCAAGGTTCACAGAGTTAACAAAGAAAGATGTGATGTTTATTTTTGAAGCTCCTGCAGAGACTGCTCACAGCAATGAGAAAAAAAAGGTGAGAGAAGAGCTCGCAAGCTCGAATCACTGGTGTTGATCCTGGTGCATCTCCTTCAAACGGCAGAGTCCCTTTTCTCCACCGCGAGGATCCTGCATCATGCATGCTCACGCAAACACAAACACACTCATATATGCACACCTTCATGCTTCAGCCCCCATAGACTCGTTGCCTCCTCTTCAATTACATCCCCATGTCTCACAGAATTATTCACTCTTGGCTCCTCAACGGGCCCCTTTGTTTCCAAGGCAACCAGACTTAGAGGAAGTGCTGGGTTAGCTGTATTTTATCAGTTTTTTTTAAGGTTCCCCTAGTTTGATAGAAAAAGTCTACCAGATATTTCGCAAACTTGTGTTTCTTAGATAACAGAAGCAAGGAGTCTTTTTCTTTCCAAATTTGCTTTCGTTCATTTTGCTTGTCGCGATATTGAAAGCATTATCACATTTTTACAGTAGGTGGAAAACCCTGCTGAGTCACTTTTGGCCTCGTTGCCCACTAAAATTTCAGGCAGCTGCCAGTAATGAGTAAACACATTGCATCTCCTCCCCTATGACATGCCAAGTGATTAATGCTGGTTGTTATAATGCTGATATATAAAAATATCACATGGCCTGGACTCAGCTTATTGAGAAACTGGAGGAGAAAGAAGTTATTAAGCAGTGTACTTGAACATTGCCCTAATGCCACAAGTGATTTAAACTTGGACGCTCTTGACTTCAAAATTGCCTCCTTGTGTGTCTCTGGACAACCTCTAGCTTCTAGATGGTTTTGTAGAAGAAAATAAACTTTTAAACATTGAATGAACTATTAAACACCCTGTCGTATGATCTGTTAACAAATGGGTCTCACATTGCATTACATTCTGAGGTACCGTTAAAAAGTAAACAAGGCAAATCAGAAAAACCAGTCTTGCCTACTTTACCTACAATAGATAGAAAAGAAAGTACGATTATTACTTAAACTCTTTGCTAATATATTTCAAATATGTTCTCATTCAAAGGCATGACATAATGCTGTGTGTCAGCATTATAAAGCTTTTCAAGTTTTTCAAAGTTTTTCACTTCGCTTTTTGCAATTACTGATTAATTTCATTCACTTTTTTTTTTTAAATTTAGTTTTCACTGATTAGGTTTGGGGACTAAATAAAAATTTAATTGGTATCACCAAAAGACACTTTCTGCATTCTAAAGCTCTGTCAAAACTATACTACATCCAGAACCATTTTGTCATGGTACAGCCTTATTTCACAATAGATCAAATTAATTTTTCACCTCAAAGTTCTAAAAACATAATGATAAAGTAAAATAAAGAATGCTTGATGTAAAAAAATTTAATAAAAAAATAAAGAAGTGAAGCACTGTGACTGCACTAATCATTATTTTACACCCCAGGAAAAAGAACGATCTGGTATTTCAGCTGCTCTGACAACATGCTGTTGACAGAGGCCACCGTGTTACAGTGGCAGATTCTCACTAACCCATTCTTTCTACTTATCACTGACTTGAGGCGTTGCAGTACCAACGACACCAGTGACAGTTGAAGCAGGTTGATGTGACGCCTCAGCCATGAAAGCAGCACCTCACAAGACGGGTCACTTCCCAAACTGTCTCTGAGTTGTTTGTGTTCACTGACAATTGGATGGATATCCTTCTCAAATGTACAGATCCTAGTTGCATGGCAATCAACTCTGTATGGTGGGAATTCTATTTATATACATTTTGTCCAATGTGAATGTTTAGGAAGTTGTGTGTGTGAAGCTGGGTGGCTCCATGAGAGAGAGTAGAGTTAACATCCTGTCACAGACCTGCAAATGACATTTTTTGATAAGGTTTACTAAACCACAGCTACCCCTGCAACTAAAGCGTAGCTGCCCTGCTGTAGCAAAATTGTCACTGGTCTGCTGTTGTTTATCTACCACTGATGTGTGGATAAGATTAAACTTATCAAATCCAGCAGTACCCAACTACAAGGCTACCAGCCTTGATTCTGGATGTCACGCTGTTTCCAGTGGGCTGCAGCAGGGACTGTGAACACGGAGAAAGGATGATTTCCATTTCTAGAAAAAAAAAAAAAGATTTTCCCATAATGCAGTTGGTTCATAAGCACTGCGTCCTCACACAGAAAACCAGGGAGACATGTTCATTAAAGCACTTCACTTACTTTCCCATAAGGCAGAGCTGCAGCATGTCCCATATTTCCAAACCACATGAAAGCAGCCTTTTTTTTTTAAATTTATTGCTGTGAACCCATAGCCTGGATGCACCTCATCGGCTCCATGTAAAACAGTAAGCATACAAAACAAGAGATGAGCTGAGGTACATGACACTTTCCCCTAACAATATCAGATCACCCCCCTCAGTAGAAGGAGGATACACTCATACTGAGGGATCAGATATTTGGATGACAGGGATCGGGTTGGGAGGCCTACGACGGCACTCACAGTTATCTGTGAGTACAGGTGGTGAAGCACACAAAATGCTTCTAGTGCTGCAGCCTCCTCATGGATAAGCTATACAGGCAATACAGTCCTTATTGTGTTGGTATCTTAGACAGGGAGTCAAAGAGTGCTACTTCAGCCTAGAGTGTGCTGGAGCTGCAAAGTTTTTCTTAATTGGCTTAGCACAAACAAATTTCAAGATATTAAAGAAATAACTTTGCTAAATATGAAACAAACTTCCACCATATTTTGGCAATTCATACTGGAGATTTCCTATATGAACTGATTGCATGCATCAAGGGCAAATATTAGAGATCACTGAAATGCTCATCAAGAAGCTAGGTTATTGTTGCTAAAATATGCAATAAGGTGGTATTGTTTAAAAAGAGGGTTTACTTATATCGCTTGAGATGTCTGAAGTTAAACTGCATACTAATTAGAGCAGAGACAAAGCAAAGCACACTGACAGGGTCTTAGAGATTCAGCGTTACCTTTGACCTGCCGCTGAAAACAACTAAGATGAAGATCGAAAAGCAAACCTTAAGAGACATCACAAGCATTCATTACCATGCTGTTTGGCATTCGCTTGGATATGTGATATTTAGGGAAGGAACTTTTCTTTGCCCTGCCGTTAATTAGTGCAGAAGAAAATGACCTTTTTGAATTGTCAGAGCTGGTGCCACCTTTAAATAAGAAATTGGAGGACATTTTTTTATGATGCTATTTGTAGATTTTTTTTTAGAAGTATGTATTTTATTATAAGATACATTTGTATGTATTAGGGCCAGTTTAGACCTTAGTAATTAGAGATATTTACAATGATAGTATGGACTTTTCACAGATGTAAGGAAATGTAGTGATAATGAGCGAGATCACCTGCTTATCCATTTGTGAAACTGTGTCTTTTGGGGTGTTTCGGGTCTACATGTGATACAGGTATAGGGAAAAGTAAGTATGATTTTGTTTTAATCCTGCAGTCTATCTGGTAGGACAACAGGGGGCAACTGATTGCAAAAAAAAAACGAAATAAAAAAGAAGTAAAGAAGTCTATAGAAAAACTATTCTATTGTGAGCCTATAAGGACTTAACCTGATGAGTTTATGTTCTCAGCTGTGACCACCGTAATGTTGATTGTCTACATTATGGTCACTATTAGAGTAAAAAACAAAAAGTAGAATGTTCATTAGGAACTTATAATTGGCCAACTGCGACCCTGTAAGTGTGCACACCCGGATATCTTCATTTATTTGGTTTACCTAGACAATAATGGTAAAGAACTTCACTGACCAGTCACTGGGTGATTTTGTGGTGACTACGTTTATCTTCAGTCTTTGATTAAACAGTACTAAGCACCTCTGACTTATTTATTTTTGTGTGATGAGCAGTAGCTCTCTAGGCTTTCTGAAGGTCTTTCAAAGGTTTTCTTTGGACAATGGCTGTTTTTTCACTAATTTTTAGTCCCATCTTTGTACCTGACCATTTTCAGATGAATAATGAAGGCTGGTTTTGACAATGTCACACTTAATAAAGAAAAATCAAGGAGAGAAGGCTGAGATGCCAAATTACACAATAATTGTATTGAAAAATCAATGGCAACAGGTTTTATTGCGAATCCAGATTTAAAAATTTTGGTTCAAATCATCATAAGTATGTCTGTGGAGGTCAGGAGGGGTGGAGGTCAGGAGGGGGGAACAACATTGAGTATCTACAGCCATCTCTAAAACACGGTGGAGGCTCCGTCATGTTTGCTGCTGCTGGCTGCATTTCAGCCAATGGTGTTGGGGATGAACACAGAAAAGTACCAATTAGATTTTCACCCACCATGCAATTTTCAGATATGGAAAACAGATGATTGGAAATGGCTTCATTTTTCAGCATGACAATGATCCCAACAGACCCAGATACTTTTAAAGTGTTCTTGAAACACTTTCTGTCATGGAATTATTGACGGAGAGTGCAATCAACAATTTTCTGCCAACAACTTGCTTGGATGTTTGCAGAAAATGGAAAAAAATCAAGACAACATCCAAGCAAGATCTTAAGACTATCCTTCAACAAGCTTAGAGAACTATTCCTTAAAACTGGAAAGCTTGCCTAAAAACATGCCAAAGCCAAATGTCATTAGGGTGAGCTGGTGTGCAAATCCAAAGGTTGATAATCATCTGAAAAGTACAACCTCACAACTAAGGTATGGGCAGATCCAATAATTAGAATTGTGTATTTCTTTAAATCCATATGCTACAAAAAATATATTTGGGGGCAGATAAGTTTTAGCTTCATTATTTCAGGTGCAATCAGTGTTAAACAGTACAGTATAAAATATAAGGTCATGTTTTTAAGCAGCTTACAGGGATAAGCATTTTTGTCTAGAGGCTAATCAGGGAAAGCCAGAGAGTTTCACAGTGTTTTACAGACGACATAAATTATGGAGATGTAAAGTACAATAAGTGGTGAACCACTGAAAACACAGACCCTAAAAACAGTTAAAATAGTTAAATAGAAGTTACCACTAACTCCAAAGACTGCTGCAAGGCCTGAAAAGCAAGGGATTGTGCAAATGACTGGAGTTCACTGAAAGTTTGTTGGTGATCAACACCAAGATGTTTTTATTTTCCCAAAGATGACCTGTTGACCTCAACAGTTCTGACTGTGTCCCAGGTGCTGGAGAGTTCACCTGACCTACTCTTCTGTTCTGTAAAAACAATAGTCTCATTAATAAGCAATAACAATGAATCTGTAGAGGCCACAGGCTGAGCACAACCGGCAGAAGGAATGCTACCAGGGAAAACACTGTACTTGTACAAGATGTGCTTCTACAATGTTTAAGAGAAGATCCAGGTGAGACTAGAGTTTCCCACGAATCCAACTAAAATTCCAAAAATACCCCAGGATTAGAGGTGTACGTACCTGCAGAGTTTTTAAAAAGGCTTATACCTGAGAAAACTGACCGCTGCTGCTGCTTGCCTGCGTGAACAAGAAGCATCTCTTGTCTGCTGCTCCTTAAATTTCTGATGCACTAAGATAGAGTGAACTCGAGGTTCTTAAATTGAACAGTAAAGTTGCATCATCCATTCATAAGATCCTTACTGTTCGCTTTATAAACTCTTTTCTGGTTCTAATGATAAAAAAAAATGTTTTCTGAACTGGCAGCATGACTGTATAAAGTAATCCCCAAAACTAATTGAAAATGAACATCAAACCAGCATTTCTCTGTATGCATGCTGTTATGCTTGTCTACAAAATAAATGAATTAGAAACACTGGCATACAAAATCAAAGTATCAAAGTCTCTGGTGTTCAACTGACTTTGACTATGAGTCACAGAAATAGAAGTAGTAAAAGGAATGACCATTCCTTAAGAACAGTGAACGACTGTGTAAGTCTCTTTTTCTCTTTATTTTTTCTCTCTTTGGTGAGGAGCCAAAGAGACATTTAGCTGTCTTAACACACGCACACGCACGCACGCACACACACACACACACACACACACACACACACACACAAAAGCATGTGCGTGTGCTCACACATGCACCGTCTCACAGGAAAATAATTATTTTCCCTCTTAGTTCACCACTCTGAGCCAAACACCTCCAACTCTGATTTGTGTCAGAGCAGCAGCAGCGGAAAAAGGATGCGAACTGTCTCCCTCCCCTACTCTCTTGGGCATTAATGACAGTGACAGTCGTGTCCGTTAGACAGGGAAGAGAAGGAGGTGGAGAAAATCCTTCGTTCACTTGCACAGCAGCAGGAGAGGTGGAATGGAGGCAGAGACACAGGTGTCAGGCCCTGGGTTGGTGGGCACTTACTGACTTTTACTTTGCATTTAGTTTATCTTAATAAGGCAACGTGAAACACAAACATAATTATAAGCTTGTTTTAAGTTATGGAATATGGGATTAATTGTGTAAAAGAACCAATATCTCAATGTAATATTTTTTGTGAAAAATTAGCTAATTTGTTCTCTGTGGACTACACAGAGCTAGTCATTTGAGTAAACATGAAAGATTTCGAGAGGAAAGCACTCTGACTGTAGGTGTAGGTTTAAACACTTCTGAACTGGCTTCACGTTCCAGACCTGGGCTGGGGCTGAATGATCAATTTAGCTTTGATAGGTTTCTAACTGAGTGAACTGACCCAGAAGTGTCTACATGGCATCCAAAACAAGAGCTAGTCAAATTCTCTGAATACTAATGAGAAAAGGTTCTTCAGTGCTTCCTTTATTACATCATTTATAAGAGGATACAACACACTGTCCTTTTTTAAAAAGGTAAGGAGATCAAGCCATAATTGTTTTGTAAACCTACACAGGTTTCAAAGTGTTTTTGTATTAATCACATGGAGTTTACATGAAATCTGCTATATAAAAAAAACTTTTATTGCCATAACTCATAATTATAAATAATAAGAATCATAAGTGATGCAGATCATGTTCAATTTTGGACAGTAATATACAATATGCTATGAAACCTTAAAAGAACAATCTGTTTCTTCTTGTAACTATAAACATTATGCTGCTGTAATACAAAATAATTCTTATGAAATTGTTGCCAGAAAAATGGAAATATATATCTAAAAAAAAACTGTAAAAAGCTGTAATAAAATGATCAAAGCAAATCTGTAGACATTGAATTAAACCTGCCAAAAGACAAGAGTTGACATTGGGCTTTATATAACAGACACTGACACTACAAAGTCGAACATACATCAGTTTGCCTTGCTTGTGTTTAAGGCTGTATTATCAGCCTTTTGGATTATTGTTAGTTTAATTTAACTTTAGTCACACACTGAAAGCCTTAATAAAGGTAAGAGTTATGTTGGATCATCATGTTGGCACAGGATTAGAAACTTATCTCAGTTTGGCAAACATTTAATTTCCCTTTGTGAATCATATGTATTCCCTTTTCCAACCTTCATGATTATGTGTGATACGACATACATAAGGACATTTAGATCCTCTAACCACTGTAGTGTAAAGTAGTTTAAACTACTAGTATAAGTGTGAGGAGCTACATTAACAATTAATTGACGCCAAGACGAAAACTGAGGGGATGTCTTGACTATTTATACACATGAGGTAATCAGGGAAGTGGAACTTGCTGGTGACACAAGTGAAGGCAATTATACACGTGAAGACAGCAGTCAAAATGAGACAGGAGAGAAAGCAATACTGAAAGCAAGTGACACAAGAGACTAGCAAATAACTAATAAAACAAAACAGGAAATAAGTAACAACCAAAACTGAAACAAAGAAAAGCAGAATCTAGTACTGAGACGTTACCAATAGGTTTGAATAAAAGAAAAAAAAAAGATTTTTGACCCCAACCCCTTAGCATCAGGCAAATTTCTAGGTTTAATAGTCCTAAAACTATATGTCTGTTCTTTTCCCCACTGGTCATTTTTGTAAGTCGCATGTTCTTATGCCCCTGTCTCAAACCTGGTTACTTTTCTGGCATAAACTTTACTGGCATTGCACAGATGCTTTATATGCAGTACACTGCACTGCATGTACTACTACTGTAATGTGTAGAGGAACTGGCATCATTCCTAATTCAATCTTCAACTAAACTCTCCCCAGGAAGTTTAAAATCTTTTGAAATGAAGTAATTCTGAAAGGGGGGGAGGGTTGACATCATTTGTGCCTATTCTCTCTGCAGAGAGACAGGGAAGTTACTAATTCCTTGTTTCTCCTGTTCACACACAAAGACTGTGGAGTGAGCATATATATCTATAAGCATTATCCATGTAAACCTTGAGCTGCAGTCTTCCCAGCTGTAGGGCTTCTCTCAGATGTTGGAATTACAGAAATGTAGAAGCACAGCGAGGGATTAGTGGAAATGAAACCACATGGGATTTCTTGTATAAGTATACACAAGGAGGAGTTTTTTAATTCTGCTTGAATTGTTGAACAGTTTTTTTTTTTTCTTTAGCAGTGTTCTTGAAGAAATATTTTCTTGTCTCAAGTTGGAGGAATGGTTTAAAATGAGCAGACTGGATGTCTATCTGTCCGTATTTGTAAGATCCAGCTGATGCATCAATCATAGCTACATCAACAGTCTTGAGTCATATAACCAGGGTGGACTCCAGTTTCATGTATTTGCTTGGCTATCTAGTTAATATTAAAAGGCCATCTGATATGCATGTTTTTGAATGTGCAAAAATGACAGGGTATTGATAAATGTCTGAACATTGCTGTTGCAAGAAGAACAGCAGAAAAGATTGTTGATGGGTTTGTCTACTGAATTATTTACTAAAGCTTCAACACTGTGTCCAATGCCTTTTCACAGCTTTCTAAACTTACAGCAGTTACTTTTAGGAATTTGGCTGCAAATCCTACATTAACAGAAGACGTCACCTGTTTTTTTGGTGTATTGATGTACCAGCTGTGGAATTATTGGCTCCCAAAAAATCTACAAAGCTGTAGTGCAAAAAAGGCATTTCTTCCTTTACACTGCTGCCCAGTGTTTTTTTTCTTCATGGAAATCATGTGACTTTTTGGGTCCTTTGTATTATTGTAAGTAATATAAAAGCACCTTGAAACAACTTTTGTTATGATTTGGCTCTATATAAGTAAAACTGAATATCATGTTATATTGACTGAAAGCAAGTTACTGTGTCTAGACTTGGAGATGATAATCTCACTGTTTATTTTATGTTTGCCAGAGGGATTTTGATTGCACTATATAAATAAAATCCTTATTTAAAAAAATATATATGTGTGTATATGCATATATATGTGTATATACATATATACATACATATACATATATATATATATATATGTGTGTGTGTGTATAAATATACATAGATACAGTCATATAGATCCAACTGCATGTGTGTCATTGTATAATGAACAGATCATCAGTAGTGGAAAGACAGGATATTTGCATGAAACCCACACCTACACAGTACTAATTCACAAGTAGCCTTATGGGGGGAAAAAAAGAAGATGTATTTACAGTGCAAGGACATCTCTATCCAAATGCTGGGTGACATTCACAAGATTTGCAGCCATAATGTTGTGTGGAACAAGCAGTTTCCTCTGTTTCCTCTCATATATTTAAAGGTGACATGTGTAGCATTGTCTCACCAATGCATCACTGTCAAAAGAAGGCATTATTTTCCCCTTAGATGCTATATTTCTTTATCTAGCATCCAGCAATGGAGGTTCTTATACAAGCAGGGGTATTTTTTAGATAAATGCCTGGTAACACTGATCTGACTCATATTATA